>NAJL01000110.1:0-12480 GCA_005059885.1 Salinomyces thailandicus
CTCCCTCTTGCCGCTCCCGGAAAGGCTCAGACGAAGAGGAGAAGGAACCCTTCTCCTAGTCCTCTGAAGGTCACGATGCTGACAGGAGTCATGTAAACAGGGCCAACTCCGCAACGGCACAGGCCTCGACGGTTTCATCATCTCGAAATGCGATACTGTCGGCGACATGGTCGGGACGCTCGTTAGTATGGTGCATGCGACGGGAATTCCTGTTGTGTTCTTGGGGGTGGGTCAGACGTATGGGGATTTGAGGGGCTTGAGGGTCGGGTGGGCGGTGGAGTGTTTGTTGAGGTAGTCTGGTTGTACAGGATTTTGCCTAACGGCTTTGGAATTATCTGTGCATCAGTCAAGAGCTGTTGCTCTGTCGGCTTTGCGGATTCTGGAGGTAAGTTGGAGGAAAGGGGAGGGAGGGCCTGGGTGGCAGGAGTGGCGTGGGAGTTTTGCGAGTGCTTGATGCCTAGGGGTGTTTGTATCTCGCCTGATTGAGGTACGAGCGATTGGCCGCCTCACACCGCCATGTCCTTTTACGAGATACTAGCCTTCCTTCCTGCTCTCCTTTCCTCTCCCCTCCTAGAAACACTTCGAACCGCGCTCTAGGGCAAAGGGGGTCCAAGAGAGATGTGACTATATTCATAGGCAATCAAGCAAAGGGGGATCCGGAGGAGGCCGAAGAGGAAGGTGAGGCTTTCGCTCGCATACAAGCCGCCAAGGGAAGCAGAAGATGCAGTGCCGGGTTCGGGAGAGTGTACAGGTAGTGGTGGGAAATACTTCGGCGTGCGTGCATGCGTCTTCCCCCGTTCCCTGTCAAGTGACCCTCGGAGAAGGCACTGACACTCAGCAATGAGAAACCGGAGGGAGGGGGTGTATTCCGGGCGTGGAGTCGTAGATACGACGTGCTCAGCTACCGCACGTCCTTATACCGTGGCACCTACTCAAGCGACTTGAGAAAGTTTAGAAGTCAGAGCATCTACTATCTCGGCAGCATGCAAGCTCCGATCATGTTAAACCGCACCAACGACCTCCCAAGCCCCCAACCTGCCCACTTTCTCACCTATATTTCTTACTATGCATAACCTCGCACTCTCCCTGTTCTCCGTACCCTCTCCATCGGCGCTTCGGATCTTAGAAAGGACTAAATTCCCCACCCCTCTTCCCTTGCCCCCCGCGAGGCTGAAACCCCCGGTAGTGATGAAGCCTATCAAGTCTTCTTCACAGGGACAGTCTGGGTAGTTGGCTTCGCCGGCTTGCGGGGGAGGAGAGGGATGCAGGAGTGAGTGAGCGAGACGGCGATTGGAGATATATTCCGGCAGCTCACTGCCTCCTCCCTCTTTCGCTTCTCGGAGTGTGGTATTGGGATTGCTGTGCTGGCGTTTTCGGCTGCTCCGCTGGTCCCGCGACGCGGCGTATAAAGCGAGCCAAGCGTCTCGCCGCGGCTGCGTGCGGGGGAGACGGTAGATGTTTGCGCGTTCGTTTGGGACACCGCGGGTTAGGAGGGTGAGATGGACTGCCAGGAGGGCTTTCTCTGGGTCCAGGGTCGGCGGTAAGGCAGGAGGAGGGGAGGCCTTAGTCGTAGTGTGTTGGTGAGGGAAGAGCTTGAGTGCCAGCGCAGGTGGGACTTGCGTTAGCCCCGATATTCTGGGCGCAGCGCCTTCCTTGCCAGGCGTCCCGTCGTCTTTGGGCTGAAGTAATTTTTCCCACGCGCAGCCCGGGGTCTCTCGCTGCTCTTTAGCTTGCTTCGCTTTAGGCTTTACCGGCTGATTTGCCCTTCGTACCCCAACCTCCCATGCCCAACCTGCTTCAGTCCCAGGAAAATCTCCTGGGAACCAGGCGCCACCGGATTCGAAGGCGCCCCATCTCAACTCATCCAGCCCTGCGAAGCGTGGTTGCTGGCCTGTGGATAGGGGCGTGTACATAATCGAGTACCAGACAGCGGGCAGAGCTTTCGGGGGCAGTAGCAGAGTATACGATGACGACGAGGAAGAAGAGCTGGAGGTGACAGCGCTGACGTTGGGTGAATTTGTGTACAACAGTACGGGCACCCCTGTATCACCCGCCTGCACCCCAGGTACCTCTCCCGGCCCGACGAGCGCGCGTCGGCGGTTGATGGCTTTTTGGCTTCGTAGGCCGCGCTGCGCAGCTTGTCGGGCAGCGCGAGAGAAGATCTGAGGCGGAGAGATCGGGAGGTGGATGTCCGGAGGCCAGGTTGCGCAGAGGTTTAGAAGGGCGGCTTGGTTCTCTGCCGTTGGAGCAGGGATGGCGCGGCGTCGGGGTGGATGGTGGAGGCGGGGGTCTTGGATGTTGAAGGCGAGGAGGGCGTCTCCGGGAAGGAGAGAGGGATTCGTGAGGGGCGCGAGGGCTTGGAGAGTCTCGGCGAGGGCGGTGGGTATGGGTACGAGGGGTCTGGTGTTGTTTGTGGTGGCGGCTGTGAGGTTGGAGGCCTTCTCTCCGGAGTTGGAGGCCATGCTTGAGTTGGAGTCTGGAGCAGGGAACGCCCAGAGGGCGCCCGCCAGTGCTTCTGTAGCGCCAGGCCCCGAGATCTCAATACTGCCCACCTCGAAACGCAGATCCTCGACTTTGACCTGCGGTCTCGCTGTTTTCGCCAGCTTCACAACCTCCTCCCACACCTGCAGGAAAGCCGCCGGATGTACTCTGATCCAGACCTGTCGCACCCTCTCCCCCTTCTCGCTTTCAGCACGCGAAGCTGGCGCACACCAAATCACTGTCGCTGGCGCCAGCATACCTCCTTCGCATGCTTTCAGAACCACCGTCCGCGTCCTTAGCCCCTGGATCCACTTTCCTCCCTTCCCTCCCCGTTCCTCCTCAACCCCTACGCCTTTCAGTGCCCACAGCAACCGATCTTCCCGCCCTTCCAATGCAATTGTAGCCATGTAGCTCATATCCCACGCTACGCAACCCCTCTCGCTCCTCGCGCGGTGAGTTGGCCGATGGCTTTTGGCCGTTGGGGAGAGGGGGATAGCGAAGCGCCAGAGCGGCGCTGATGGTATAGTCATACGTGCGCGTTTGGCGTGAAAAAGGTGCGTAGGGAGCCAGGACTTGTGGCGCTGGCGTTTACGGAATTTGGCTGGCGGGGTAGAGGGCCTGGAGAGGGTTGCGGGTTTCACTTTAGGGCGGCGAGTAGGAATGGCCTGTGTGGTTTTGGCGGCACTGTCGCTTGCCTTGTCGTTCTTCTCGTTTTTCTTGTCTTCCTTCTTCTGCTTCTTAGACGACCCCAGCGCCCGCAGCTTTCGCACCGTCTCCAACCTCAATCGCATTGGCCCTGATTTCTTCCGTCGTCTCGCCGTCACCGTCGGCGTCTTGTCGTCCGCCATCTCCCGCTTACCCCTTTCTTGCAGCCTCTGCGGCACTCTCTTGACGTTGTGACTCGCGGTCCGGCGGCGTAAGTCCTTCGGTACCAGCTGAAAGGCGCGTTGGTTTAACCCTTTCTTCGATCGCTGTAGGCCTTCTTCCAGCGCGCGAATCTCGTATTCGCGGGACTTGACGTATTTGTCGACATCGAGCTCGCCATGGTGGAAGGCGGCGGTGCGGGTTTGCGTAGAGAGCTGGCGGGCGTCGCGACGCTTTTGCTGGTGGTGATGGGAGGGTTTTGCGCGCTTGTTGGGGGCGGAGGATGAGGGAGTGGAGGCGGGTTGCTTGCGTTTGAGGGTATGAGGGGCGGAAGGAGGCATATTCGCCTCGACCCCTTCGTAGTCGTCGCCGGCGCCGTCGTTGCCGCTGCAATGTGCTACACAAAGCGTTGTCCGTAATGGAGGCTGAATGAATGTTCACATGCAAATTGATTAGGTAAGTAAGATACCTTGATTTGAGTTTCCCGGCGACGCGAGCGACGACTTATGCACCCGACCATCACGCGTTCGAAGCGACCCTCGCGTCACTCACCAGCTCGCCTTCAAAGGTTCCATTCCTCCCCTCGCTGGCAGCGATAGCAACGTTCGATGCCATGGCTTCTGTCACGCCACAACGCCGCCGTCGTGGAGACGACGACGATGGTGGGAACGAGGAGGACGAGATTTCCATTGATGGCGAGTCCCGTGCCAGCAGCACGCCGAACAAACGCGTCCGCCTCTCCGACGCGAACGATGCCGGCGACAGCAATGATGAAGCAGATGCGTCCTTGTCCAATCCCGCTGTGCTCCCAGACAGCTTCCGCCGCTCACCCCAGGAGCGGGACAAGCAGCGCCTTCCCCCTCGAACGCGACGTGAAGTACGGAAGCACCAACCTGGCAGCATCGTTCGCTTGAGACTCACTAACTTCGTCACTTACACCGCCGCCGAGTTCCACCCAGGCCCGTCACTGAACATGATCATCGGTCCGAACGGCACAGGCAAAAGCACCCTTGTCTGCGCCATCGCCCTTGGTCTCGGCGCACCCCCCTCGGTCCTAGGCCGTGCCAAGGATGTCGGCGAGTTCGTGCGTCACGGGTGCAAGGTCGCCGAGACGGAGATTGAGCTGGCTGGAAATCCTGATCGACACGGCGGCCGCAACCAGGTAGTTGGCGCCAGGTTCACGCGCGAAGGCAACAAGGTCGAATTCTCCCTTAATGGCCGCAAGACGACGAAGAAGGAGGTGCAGAAGCTGCTCGCAGAGTTCAGCATCCAGGTGCAGAACCTGTGTCAATTCCTGCCTCAGGATCGTGTTGTAGAGTTTGCCGCTCTGAATCCCGTTGAGTTGCTCGTGCAGACGCAGCAGGCAGCCGCCGCCCCTCAGGTGAGCGAGTGGCATGAGGACCTAAAAGGGATGCGCCGCGAACAGAAGGCGAAGCAGGGGCAACAGCAGACGTTGCTGGAGAATCTAAAGCACATGGAGCAGAGGCAAAATCTCGCCGAAGGAGATGTGCAGCGGTTGAGGGAGCGCGCCGAGTTCCAGCAGAGGATAGAAGCGCTGGAGAAGCTGCGGCCGTTTCCAGAGTATCAGGTGGCGAAGAGGAAAAATGGCGAAGCCAGAAGAAGGATGAAAGAGGCCGAGCGAGATCTGACACTGCTCCGCGCGCAGGTCGAGCCAAATTTGCAGGCAGAGAGGGCGAAAAAGGAGTATCTAGATCAGGTTGAGCTGGTGGCGAAGAAGCGCGAGACGCAGGTTGAGAAGATGCAGAAGACAGCCGCCACTGCCAAGCACAACATGGAAGCCGCCGAGGACGCCATCAAGCTGAATGCAAAGCTACTGGAGGATGAGAAGGACACGGTGAAGAAGACCAAGCAGAAGATTCCGGACCTGCAGCGGAGTCTTAGGCAGATTCAGAACGCTATGGAAAACCCTCCTGCCGAAGTCGACCTCGCGGAGATGAACGAGCGGACGAGGCAGCTCATTATGCAAAAGAGGGAGGTACAGGAGGAGATTAGCGCGCTGAAAAGTGAGGCTGGTAGTCTCGAGCAGCAGATCACGGTTCAGGACGAAATCTTTCAGCGCGCCGAGCAGGAGAAGCAGCATTCCCAGACTCAAGCCGGGCAGTTGGCGACTAAACTTCGTGCCATCTCTCAGCCCGCTCATCAGGCGTGGGAATGGATTCAGGCGAATCGCCACCGCTTCGAATCAGAAGTTTATGGTCCGCCCGTCATCGAATGTTCGGTGCCTGATGCTCGACACGCTGCTGCTATTGAGTCCGCGATTGGGGCTGATGCTACTGCCTTTACCGTGACGAGCCATGAAGACTTTAAGATGTTGAATCGTCAGCTCTACACGCAGATGAGGCTCCCGAACATCAGCATCCGCGCCTCGCATCATCCGACTAGCCATTTCACAGACCACCCGCCGTGCCCGAAGGAGCGACTGAGGGAATATGGCTTCCAGACTTATCTCATCGACCTGATCGAGGGTCCTGACGCGGTACTGGGTATGCTATGCGACAACAGGGGCCTCCACAGCGTCGCTTACACGCCCGGCAACCTCTCTGTGCAGCAGACAAACGCACTCAAGCATCCTAGCTCCCCCATCAACAGCTGGGTGACAAATACAGAGACCTACTCGATCGCGCGACGCAGGGAGTACGGCGACAAAGCGACGTCCACGCGCACGACAGCTCTCAAGCCGGCCAGAAATTTCAAGGACAGTGCAGCCGGTGGCGGTCAACCTCAGCAGGATGAAGATCTCGAGCGCCGTATGCACAGTGCCGCGCGCGCCAAACAAGACTTCCGGACTCAGCATGACGCACTCCTTGCTAAACTCCGCGGCGAACTACAGCCTCGCCTCGAAGATCACGAGCGCAACGAGCTCGCCCTCCGCGAGGCCAAAATGACTGCCCAGCGCGCACAGTCCGCCTTCGCTGGCCTCCCTGCCAAACTCCAAAACGCTCAACAGAAACACACTGATGCACTAACGCAGATCCGTGACAGCTGGACCCGACAGTTCCGTTTCCTTACCGCCCGCGACGCTGCTACGCTTCAAAAGGGCCAGCGCGCCCTGGACTACGCCACGCAAGTTTCCACCCTCCGTACCCTCCACCTCCAATATCTCGAAGCTGCCATCACTGCCATCGAAGCCCGCTCCGATCACGCCAGCCTCCAGGCCCGGACGGTGGACCAACGCGCTCGTCTTGCTACCTGCGAGCAAGAGCTCCGGACCCTTACGCGAGAGAAGCAGGCCCTCCTCGCCCGCGCTCAAGAACTCCAGGGCATCTGCGAGCACATTGGCGCGGATTTTGACGACTATACTACCGAGCTGTACCAATCGCAGGTCAAAACATGGGAGCCCGAGCAGCTCGAGACCGAACTTCAATCTCTCGCCGCTCGCCTTGACCTTACGGGCTCCGGCGCCGGCTCCGCCCGCCTGCTCGCTGAGTACGAGGCTCGTGCGCAGGACATCGTGGTTCAGTGCGCGCGTCGCGATGAGCTGGATGCAGCGCTTGAGGCGATCAACGAGCGGATAACGGAGGTGAGGCTACAGTGGGAACCTGAAGTGGATTCCGTCATCGCCAGAATCTCTGAGGCTTTTGGCGACAACTTCGCACGCATTGGTTGCGCAGGCGAAGTCGCCGTCTACAAGGACGAAGAAGACTTCGAAAACTGGGCTGTTCAGATCAAGGTGAAATTCCGGTTCGTCCATCCCCTCTTTCCCGTCTCTGCCTGCTTTGCTCCCCGACTGACCCTTTTTACGCAGTGAACACGAGCCCTTATCCCTCCTCGACTCTCACCGTCAATCCGGTGGCGAGCGCGCTGTCAGCACGATCTTCTTCCTTATGGCCCTACAGTCCCTCGCTCGCTCGCCCTTCCGCGTCGTCGATGAAATAAACCAGGGCATGGATCCTCGAAATGAGCGGCTCGTCCACAGCCGTATGGTTGAAATCGCGTGCGGCTCGGCTACTACCTCCGCTGCAGGAGATGGCGGAGGTGGCAGTCAGTACTTTCTGATTACGCCGAAGTTGCTGCCTGGATTGAGGTATGAGAGGGGTATGCGTGTGCATTGCATTGCGTCAGGTGAGTATATGCCTTCGGCTGCTATGCTGAAAAGGGCCGGGGCCGCCGGCCTTGGTGCAAAGAAGCCGACTTTGGATCTGGCCGAGTTGGCCAGGCGGGTTATGGCTGTAAGTGCGGGCGGGACGTGAGGAAAGGGCGATTAGGCGATGGGCGGCCAAGGTCATAGGTTTGGGAAGGGCTCGAGGTGGTACAGAGGATTTCGGCTGTATCTTTGCCTGCTACTGCTATTACTACTACATCCTTTCACTGAGCTAGCTCTCAAAGGTTGAACCTAAGCTTTCGACCACTCTTTCCTGCCGTATGGTTGCTGTCAAAACAAGAGGACAGCTGCGCTATCTACGCCACACCGAAGGAGCTTGACGACTCGTTTCATTTTCTGCCGAGTTGCAGGGAGAGAAAGCGAGACAGAGGAGGCCTTGCGAGCCCTTCCAATGATATGACCGCTGTGTGAAGAGACGCCTGCTGGCCGCCAAGTCACTACAATCGCCAACGATGCTTCATCTAACAGGCTGTCGACGACCAGGGGCACATTCCAATGTCCGACATCAATGGATGGAGCGAGGCATTCTCAGATGTCGATGATCAAGCGCCTTTCGTTTCCATGAGAGCCCCGTTGTCGCCGCAGAGCCAAGGTTGGCGAAGAGCCTTGTCGTCGTAGGCGGTAAGCCTTACTTTCGCGGTTGAAAAGCCTCATTGTCGCCAGCGCAGAGCTCTGTATTGCCAGACGGGAGCCTCGCATCGCCATCGAGCTTCAGGACAGGCGTTAACGTCGTCGCCGCCGGCAGACAGGTTAACAATGCGCCGTGGGTAGGAACTTCGCGGTCGATGGGTGCTCCGGTCAGTGAATTGCTGCCAGGAGATCTCCCCCTATACCCTCCTTGCCGGCGGGGGGCTTCGTAAGTAGATACATACTCCTGCGGTAGACGTTCAGCATAGCAGTAAATGGAAATGCTCAAGCGGGCCGGCAGCGAAGTCTTCTACGGCAGCGAGGTAGGCGACGGGAAGTACGTATGTACGACTGTCTCGTTGTATCGTCGCCATATCATCGCTGCCGCTCAGTGCTTGACTCGCTAGCGATGATTCAGGGAATTGTGTCGCTGAGTTTGAACCTCCAGCACAGGAAGCGCGTCCGACTATTTGAGAAGTACGAGCACCGACAAGCAGTTTCTCTACGCGAGGAGCCTAGGTGGGAGGCTTCAGATGGAAGCATGGAGGGTTTCGGCAGGAAATACGTGTCTGAAGTTGGCGGTTGGCCGTACTTGCGTGACGGGTGGGGTGAAATGAGAGGTTCAGTTGTTTGCGATTCGTATGATCGTTGGGGTTGCAGATGGACCAATATACCTCGTTTCTTGCCCCGAACAACCCTTGATCCTACGCTGTGGAAAAAGTGGAGTAGGTGATTCGCAAGTGGTGTAGAAGGCAAAGGTGTATGTCTTTCCCAAGGTGCCTGCCATGTTGATTTTAAGGTACGAATCTGTGGATATGGCCAGGGGTGTTGACAGACCGACGTCATCAGGTCCCCCCCCCCTTTATCACCAATCCGAAACGCGCAGGAAGCCAAAGGCCGTACGCGTCTCCTCAGTCCTCCTCCTACATCAACCCCTTCCACATACACATAACCAACCCACAATCCACAGCCATCCACACAACCACACCATCCATCATGGCCTCCGGACTCCACCCTCTCAACGACACGCCCCTGGTCACGGCCCTCAAAGGCCTAACCGTCGGCGGCACCCTCTTCGTCGCCGGCACCCTAACGACCACCTCCCTCCAGTACCTCCCCTCCCTCGTCCTCGCCACCCAACAGAAAGACGCCCCCAAAACCCGCTCTTACGAATCCGGCCGCCTCACCCCCGCTCCAACCCCAGGCCAAGAAAAAGAACTAAACCTCACCCCGCAAGCCGCCCTCCAAGGCAGACTCGACGACAGCGCCAAGCGCGCCGGCACGGGCTACAAGATCGCCGCGATGCAGTTCAGCCTGATGAGCAAGACGTCCTTCGCGACGACGATGCCGTTAGAGGCTATCACGATCCTTGCGTCGGGGTTTCTGGCGTACCATTATCGGTCTATTGGGCTTGGAGCGTCTACATGGGGCAGGTGGGCGGCGGTAGCGGGGTTGGTGGCCGGGGTCTTCCCACTTACCGGGGCGGTCATGGCGCCGATGGAACATAAGTTGGCGAGGATGGCCGGGGAGGAGGCGCAGATTGAACCTTATGAGGATGCGCCGCCGGATCGAGAAATGGAGAGGGGAAACACGGAGATGTTTTTGATGAGGTGGAATGGGTTCAATACTGTCAGGGCGGGGTTGATGGTGGTAGCTGGGGGGTTGGGGATGTGGGGTTTGCTGGAGTAGAAGGGGGTTCTGGCTACGAGGCGAGCAGGCATCAGCGGAGGTGGTCATACCTGGATGGTAAGTCTACGTGTTAGACTGTTGGCGATAGCGAAAGTCGGGCTTGCCGATGAAAAGGCCTGGCTTCCAGTTAGAGCCGCAGACTCAGACATGCGATTTGGAGAGTGAGACGAACTTGACTGCGTAACGATTGAGCACAATGCAAAAAGAACGCCTCAGCTAGCTGGACTGGGTGATTGAAATGTATGATACTGTACGCTAAGCTTTCGTATGTACACTGCCTGTTTGAAGAGTTAGCAAAATCTCCGACAGATGCCACCGACGCTATGCCCATCCTTCCGATGCTTCAAATCACTGGTGCAAGAACTCAATACCCTCCTTCCCAAGTCCAGATAGCCCGCATACCTCACTAAAGCTCCCAGCATCCCGACCGCGCTGTTCAACTCTTCCCATGAATCTTTCAAGCGAACAGCTGCCGCCAGGTCCATCTTCACAGCCACGCAGCGCCACAATGCCATCATTCACATTCAGCCGCACAAAGTATTCGTCATGAGGAGGCGTGCAGTAGACATGGTTAGGGTAGCCGAACTCCGCTCGGTCCCAGCAATGCTGTCCGACGTCGCAAGCGAGGCGCTCGAAGACGATACGGCCGCCCATAGGCACAATATCGGAGGTCCTCCAGGTGCGATTGCCCAGGACGTGCGAGGTAGGCAGATTGGGATCTTGCGGAAGTGCGTCCAAGGCAGAAAGCATGGGAATGATGTCGCCGTCGTGGACGAAGCTCAAGTACAACGGTCCAGCCTTCTCTGGCCCTTGTTTCAACAAATGTGCAGTAGCATTCAGCCATGGCATGCCCATGGCTTTGCTGTATGGATTGCCCGGGCCTGATTTGTAATAGTGCAGCAGGTCTCTGGCGTACTCGAAGCTTTCCAATTCATCTCGTGTGAAGACCTTGCACCACGCGCTGGCGCCTTGCGCGATCGTCTCGAAGCCGCAGAGCTCTTGCATACTGTAGACGTGGTCCTGAGTAAAGGTGACGTTCGGGTTCTGCTTCTCGAGTCGGCGGATAATGGGAGGTAGGTATTGACCACGCCATTCGTAAAGCATTCTGGCGCCGTAGTGGTGACCGTACGAGTCTACGTTGTCGGCATATTTGCGGCACGTTTTCCCAGGCGTCAAGGTATCAGCGCCTCGATCGCGAGTCTCGGGTAAGATTTGGAGCCTTGAAACGTCCTGCCATTCGATTCCGAAGAAGCCTGCGCCAAAGTACTTGGCTGTCTCAATGACTCGCTTAGAGCCGCTGGCCCAGAACGAGGTTTCATTCCTCGCCAAAGCCTGATGCAGGAGATGCTCATACCGGGTCTTGAGCTTGACTCCAGTGCTGAAGGCTTGGAGAGTGCCTGCATAGCCACCAGTCGCAACCAAATTCTCGAAACGCTGAGCTGGGTCAGCCATAAAGAAATTCCAGTTGTTGACGAACTCCAAGTCGCCTGAGAAGGCCACATCTGCTTTCTGTAGGTGTTGATATAACTCGAGCATTTCTTGACAGTAGCATCAGTCATGAACAACAATGATATTGAGCGTATCCGCGGCCACTTACTGACTCCGGCCACGACAGTCGGATAACGCTCTGCATGCCTTGAAATCTACACGGTGTGAGTCGTCATGCCTACGGCCTAAGGATGAGGAGTATGCCTACCCACCATATGAACCTGATCGATGCGGCATCCCGGTGGTAGGTCAAGGCCAGTCTGCACCAACCCTTCGGTCTTTGGAAACCATGGGCTATTGCCACCCATGTGATGCATGGCATTCCAGCCTCTCGATAAAGATAGAGCTGAGTCGTTGACGAAGAAGCCATGGAGTCCCAGTACACGCTCAGACAGCCAGTCCGTGGCAAATTGATCCATGAAGTCGAAGGCTAGAACTCCGGTAAGGGATGGGCTTCCAAAGTACAACAGAAGCGCCATAAACGCTACGGAAGTAGCCATGATCGGCCAGACCATATCATTCAGTGTTCGAGCCGTCGTGCCTTCGCTTGGAGAGCCCGCACAGGTCGCTGTATAGCGCTCGTGGCGCGCTCAGGGAATAATTGCCATGAAGTCGAACTTTACTGATCTGCCCACCGCACCAGCTTGCCGCACGCCAAACGAGCTATTGCGTCCTGGTCGACATGATCTTCCGCGCCCAAGATGATCGGAAAGGAAACGATGAAAATCAGAGGCAACCCCATGGGACTGTCCCCAGAGGAAACTTGACCAATAAGTGGCACTGCGGGCCGGAAGATTTGCGGCGCTTCCCGATCGGGCGAAAGCGGGCGACTTGAGAGAACCTCACTTCATTGATGTTTGAGAGAAAGATCTGCTGTAGCTTGCGGCGAGAACGAACAAGCGTGATTGGCATTGTGTCGGGGTTGTGGACAGCTCGCAGGAGTATCCTGAATCCGAATTGGGTTCATAAAGAGGCGTCGGAAGAGCAGGCGATACGTTGGAGTACGGTGCGAAGCTGCGAAAAGCACAGAAGATTGGTATGGTTATAGAGGTCATCAGGAATCGAGCAAAGGCAGTCGCAGAGCAGGGCGGCGCGCATGGTAGCGTGAAGCCGTGAACGATGTGTCTTCCAGCTCTTTGTCCCAGCCCATTTGTGTCCTACCAGGCGACCTCTCGCGACCCCCCCCCCCCCCCCCCCCCCCCCCCCCC
>NAJL01000111.1:0-16689 GCA_005059885.1 Salinomyces thailandicus
CCAGCATGCCTCCTCATCTCGCGCCCGTCAATCCCCCGCTCGGCCCACGCCCCGCTACTGCCCACCTCTTCCGCACAGCTCAGAGCACGCTCGAGATGAAGGAAAAGGTCTTCTCCCTCTCTGGCGACGACTTCACCGTCAAGACGGTCGACTCCGGCGACCAGGTGCACGATATCTGCACCTGCAAGGGCAAGGCCATTAGTGCCCGAGACAAAAAGAAGTTTACCGACATGCAGGGGCAGGAGCTCTTTACGGTAGGGACATACCAACCCTCCATCCACCTCCCAGATTCAACACACCTGCAACCATCCCTATCGCTGACTCCAATCAGAGACCGCATGCTTCAGGTGAATGAACAAAATCCACTAACACGTCCCAGCTCACAAACAAAACCATCTCCCTTCACAAATCCATGCACGGCGTCTCCCCCAACGGCCAGCACGATTTCGAAGTCAAAGGCCACTTCAAGCTCCTCGGCACTCACAGCACCTGCACCTTCACCAACGCGGCCGACGGCAAGGAAACAGCGATTGAGATTAAAGGCGACTGGATCGACCGCAGCGCCGAGATGACATGGGAGGGGAAGCCGATCGCGACAATCGCGCGGTCCTTCATGAACGTCCGGGAGATCTTTGGGGATAAGCAGACGGTTCGTCCCTCTTTTCCACTCTGCTTTCCTGCCTCCCCCTGTGGATCGCTCGTTGGAGCGCCAAGAATAGGAGAAAACGGAGCTAATGCTGTACGCCGGTAGTACTTTGTCACGGTCGCCGCGAATGTCGATCTCAGCCTTATCGCCGCCCTGTGTGTCTCGCTCGACGAGCGTGCGAACGAGTAATAGCAAGCACCCATACAGAGGACCGCGTCCCACGCACCGCCCTGATGAACGAGCTACGTTATCTAGGCAGCCGAGAGGAGGTCGAGGTGGACACGCAACATTATCAAATGTTTTCCAATCCAGCAAGCAGGCAAGCGAGCACTGTCAAAGACAAACAAGACTTAATCGTCAAGCTCCCTTTCCTTCCGTCTCCTCCCTGCTAGTCCACATCTCTGGCCTTCCTTGTCCGCCGTACACAAGGCCTATTACAAAAAGGAACCACGAAATCCATAAAAGCCTTGACCTGACCTCACCACTCCCATTGTGACCATTGAATCCCCTCCTCTCAGGTAGCCGATGTATTCGTTCCCGCTTGTAAGTAACAACCTCCTAGAGTGCCGTAATATCCCAAGAACAAGAGATCGAGACATTACATCGGCCATCTCCATGATGAAGAGCTAGCAGGGATTCATTGCATCGGCCATCTACGTGAAGAAGAGCTAGCAGGATTCTCAAAAGAGGCGAACCGACCATCCCATCCCACCTTCCCTTTCTCAACCCCCCAAGATCTCGTTATTTCCGGGGAAACCCCCACAACGATGTAAGGTAAATAACAACCTCGTTCCATCGCCAGGTATTACCGACCGCAAACATGTGATGCATCCTCGGCCAGCAATAAGAATAGCCCACGCGCACGTGAGATCGCACCACCACCAGTGGCATCGCATCGCATCGTACGGTTCAAGTTGGTGATGATACCACGCACGGTCCCTCACTCTCCCCGCTCCCCACCAATGTAGCCCTATGAAACCCCCCATGAAACCCCGCAACCTCGGTCTCCCGCGTTAACCTAACAAGTCGGGTATGGCTCGGCATTACCGTGAAGAACCGTACATAGCCGCTTCCATAACCGTAGACGAGAGGTGAAGGTCGAACAGCACTTGGAGTAAGGGCAGTACTAATCAGACGAAAGACAATGCAACTGCGCTGTTCCAAGAGTTATTTTCCATTTTGAGAACGAGGAGGAATCAAGACGGCAAGTCTAGGTACTTGGTGAAATCAGTGAACGCTGCATCTGGTCCTATTCATCTTTACATTCTCCCGAGCACCTACAGGCGTCTGGAAAAAAAGGTGGTGAACGAACACTCACCATACCGACGGGACCCCAAACTCCACTCACCAACACAAATAACCAACCAACCAACCAACCATGGCGCAACCCACCCTCCGCACCCCGCTCTGCGAACTCCTCGGAATCCAATACCCGATAATCCTCGCAGGCATGGCACGAACATCCTCAGGCCCCCTCGCCGCCGCCGTCAGCAACGCCGGCGGCCTCGGCGTGATCGGCGGTCTAGGCTACACGCCCGACCAACTCCGCGCCATCGTGCACGAGATCAAAGCGAACCTCTCGGACAAAACCCTGCCTTTCGGCGTGGACCTCGCGTTACCGCAGGTCGGAGGCAGCGCGCGCAAGACGAATCATGATTACACTCACGGCCAGCTGGACGAGCTGATCAGTGTTGTGATTGAGGAGAAGGCGCGGTTGTTTGTTTCGGCGGTCGGCGTGCCGCCGGATCATGTGATTAAGAGGTTGCATGAGGCGGGGATTTTGATCATGAATATGGTCGGGCATCCGAAGCATGCGCACAAGGCTTTGAAGGCCGGGGTGGATATTGTGTGTCCGCAGGGTGGGGAGGGAGGGGGCCATACGGGGGATATTGCGACGAGTATTTTGATTCCGTCTGTGGTGGATGTGGCGAGGCAGTATACGAGTCCGTTGACTGGGAGGCCGGCGATGGTGGTGGCGGCGGGTGGGATTTATAATGGTCGGTCGCTTGCTGCTATGCTGTCGTTTGGGGCTGTTGGGGCTTGGGTGGGGACTCGTTTTGTTGCGTCGGCTGAAGCTGGCTGCAGTCAATTGCATAAGGAGTCGGTGGTTACTGCTGCGTTTGAAGACACGATGCGGACCTTGGTGGTGTCTGGAAGGCCACTGAGGGTCAGAGTCAACGATTACGTCCGGTCTTGGGAGGTCGACCGGCCGGAGGAGGTCAAGAGACTCTGCGAAAGCGGTGTCGTGCCTTTGCAGAAGGACATGGATGATGAGAAAGATGTTGATATTCCTTTCTTGATGGGTCAGGTCGCTGGTGTGATTGGAGAGATAAAGCCGGCGGGGGAGATCTTGCGGGATATGGTCAAGGAATGTGTGGATGTTCTGCAGGCTCAGCAAAGCTTTATCGGTAGTAGCAATCGGCCAAGTAAGCTGTAGAGTACCGACAAGCTGCGCTGTACGAATATTTCCACGGCTTCCAGACGCTCTTCCCGCTCATTGAGCTTGATCCTGCAGTAAAGCTGGCACCAAGTAAGTCAATCGAAGGGGCATACTTACCTTGTCATGGCGGGTTCTTCGACAATGACAAACATAGTTTCGGCAGACGGCAGAAGAGCCGGCAGAGGCATGCCGAGAGCATCAAGGGGAAGACAAGAGGACTTACGTGCCACAAAGGCATGCGGATCAACAGCAATTCCTGTATCTTCTCCGCTTCCGTGTCGAAATTGTTCTCCTTGAGGGTATTGAGCAAGATTTTCAGTTGTGTGATGACCAGAGCCATCGATATGGTTAATGCCGATACACCCATCCTGGATACTGTCCGGACGTTCGACATACGGCACCTGAATTTGTCGAGCGAGATACACTAGGTCCGGCGTTGCAGTGTAATTTGGATGCTGCTCAAACGTGGCGAAGTGCAGGACTGCGTGACCACGCGTGCCATCAGTCGCTTCACGCGAACTGTGAATCCGGCGCTGTGATTCCGGCGCACTAGACGACCAGCTGACACTCCACTCGCAAGAGAGATCATATGTCCTTATTGTCCATTTGTCGTGCTAGAGGAAATTGACCTCGGATTCGAGATGCGAACGGCCGTCTAGGTTGTGTGCAATAAGCACTTGTCGCTAGGGACGAATCGAGTTCATCGAATCACAATCCAGGTCGGCTGCAACACTCGCCGGTTGACGCAGGCGTCAACATACGGAGACCATGTCAACAACAAGTCGCGCTGCGTCTCGTCCGGCAGCAATTGCTCTGTGCTGGTCACTGGATGCTCGCGGTCCAGTGGACTCCAGTCTTGGAAGAGCTAGTGGTGATGCCACAGCCGTGGCATATATTTAGAGTTTATCAGCCTGCCGCTAAACGCGACGAAGGCTACTTCTCGGGAGAAAGCTGGCAGGTCGCAGATCGAACCATACGCGTACGTACAGTTTGCAGGTCGACTCGCGCGTTGTCGGACCTCTGATCGCGGTCTTGCTGGCAGCTGCTCAACCCGAACATGTTTTTTAGAGGGTAACGGAGAGACGTACTTAACGTGCGCCCTCAACAGACTCGCGCGTCTCCGTGCGAATCCTGTACTGTCCTTTTCAGACATGTTGTTGTGTCTTTGTGTAGTGCATTGTTGGCCCTGTGTCAAGATCAGAGGGCTGTCGCTTGCAAGGCGACAAGGAGTAATGGTTCGCTCGAGTCATGTGGGCGGGAGGCGTCGAGCAAATTCTCCTAGTTGTCCTGCTGGCCTCATGTTAGCACGCGTGACTCCTGATGAGCCTCTGCATTATCATCTTTTGCTGTCTGCTGTCTGCCGTCTGCCGTGTCATTTGTGATGATGTCTTGGTCAAGGTGAAGGACAGCAGAGGAAGCAGGGTTTGACTGGAAGCAACCTGAAGAGGAAGAATTTGAGCGTGCGTGACATCACTAGCCAAAAGCGGAAGGAACGTTTGGAGGGAAGGAACGACCCAGCTCGTGTTTCTCGATCAGCCTAAATCTCCGTAAGGCTTCCATTTCCGCCTAGATCGTTGACCAACTGTGAACCACATGCGCGGATCGTGCAGGGACGATGATAGATTACCTCGAAGAAACCCTTGCATGGCTGCTTTGCCCACCTAGTAAAGAACCATCGTGGATTGAAGCATACCTTACATGGCAAGCCAAGCTAATGCAGATAGACAAGACATACACCGACCAATCACAAGGGCAGGCTACTGTACGGCTGCGCCAAGAATACCTATGTGTAGTGGTGTGCACATGCCTTTGTCCGTTCATAATAATGCGCCGCCACGGCCGTGAATGGCGACACGTCAAGAAAGGTACGGAGACTGCGCAGACCGACCGACCGAGAGCCTATTCGAAAGTACCAATTAGAGTGACGACTTCTACGGCAGTTTGTCTAGGAGGGAGAGTGGTGGCAAGTGTGGACAGTGACATAGTGTATAGGAGAAGATGAGTCGTGCACAAGCCTGCACAAGCCTGCACAAAGCCGTCCATCTCCGTGGCCGACGTGCAGGACGCATGCCGAGCCGAACAGATCAACAGAAAGATGAACGGATAGACGGCGTCGCCTCACGAGATCCCCCGTCTAACTCTCTCCCAGGAGCTCGGTTGAGATTGTGTTCTTGTCCGCCACAACACCACTTCGTCTTCTACATCCTTGACATCCCAGACACTGCAGCTGAGACACATTACTGTGCGCGATTCATCCGAACTGCTGGAGAGTTTAGGGCAGCACCAGGCCAAGACGAGAGCCAAGCCTAGCTGTGTTGGGCGTAGCTAGGATCTTGGGAATCGGACCCTGGAGAGGCCTCAGGTGGCCGTGTCACCTTGGTGAGATTCCCTAGACTACAGGACATGAACATCATGCGACGATTGCTACGGCAGGGCATGCTTCGAGCGTCGAGATGGCAGCACGAGTCATGCGTGCGATGTGCTGCAGGCGGTCGAGCGAGTACCGGTATGCTGACGTGATGACTGCAGGAATAGTAAGGTAGGGACAGCCTCGCGGTATGGCCAACCCAGCCATCCCCGCCGTCCTAGGCGGCGACCTGCCCGAGCGAGAACAGCTCGCGGCAGCAGAGGGCCATGATGGCGACATCCCATCCAACGAAGGCGTTGTCAGGGACCACGACGCCGAAGAAGCAGCCGAGAAGACCAGCGGAGAGAACGACAAGGCCACCTCTTCCAATGCATCCGACATGGAGCGACACAGCGATCTTGAGAAAGGCCCCGGTACATCAGCCGAAGAGGAAGAAGCAGAGCGCGACCCTAACATCGTCGACTGGGACGGCCCCGATGACCCAGCCAATCCTATCAATTGGACCGCCACGCGCAAATGGACCAACATCGGCGTCATCTCTGCCATGACCCTCCTAACCCCTCTCGCCTCCTCCATGTTCGCCCCCGGCGTCCCCGAAGTCATGGCAACCTTCAACTCCACTAGCAACAGCATCGCGACGTTTGTCGTATCCGTCTTCCTCCTCGGCTTCGCCTTCGGTCCCCTTGTCATCGCGCCCCTCAGCGAACTTTACGGTCGTTCCATCGTCTACAATGTCTGCAACGTCTTTTTCGTCATCTTCACCATCGCTTGCGCCGTCGCCTCCGACATGGGCATGCTCATCGGCTTCCGCTTCCTCGCCGGCGCCTGGGGCGTCGCCCCAATCACCAACGGCGGTGGCACCATCGCCGACCTCATGAGGCCCGAAGAACGCGGCGGCGCTATGGCAATCTGGGCGATCGGCCCCCTTCTCGGTCCCGTCATCGGCCCTATCGCCGGCGGCTTCCTCGCGGAAGCCGAGGGCTGGCGCTGGATCTTCTGGGTCATCGCCATCGCCTGCGGCATCGTCACCATCCTTGGCTTCTTCATCATCGAGGAAACCTACGCCGTGACCATCCTCGCGCGTAAAACTAAGCGGTTGCGGAAAGAGACTGGCAATACAAACCTTCGCTCAAAACTCGACCAGGGCCTCACCGCGACCGAACTGTTCACCCGCGCTATTGTCCGGCCCGCCAAACTGCTCTTCCTCTCCCCAATCTGCGCTGCGATGAGTGTTTACATGGCTTTTGTCTATGCGATCCTATAGTAAGCGCTGCCACCATCCCCACCCCTTGCAACCCTAATCACGTCAGTTGCTGACGAGAGAAAACCCACAGCCTATTATTCACCACCTTCACGTACGTCTTCGAGGACAATTACGGCTTCTCCCAGGGCATCATCGGTCTCGTCTACATCGGCCTGGGCATTGGCATGCTGCTAGGTCTATTATTGCTAGGCAAGTCATCGGACCCGCTGATGAAGCACCTCGCGAACAAGCATAACGACGGGAAACTCAAACCCGAGTATCGCTTGCCGATTCTCATCTACGCCGGGCCGACAATCCCGCTGGGCTTGTTCATTTACGGCTGGACAGCGCAATATCAGGTGAGCTTTCCTCCCTACCATTTCTCTTCTCGCAAGGCAAGGCAATTGCTAATGAGAGACCCCGCGCAGATCCAATGGGCTGTCCCTCTACTCGGCACCCTCTTCGTCGGAGTCGGTCTTATTGCTTGCTTCATGTGCATCAACACCTACCTAGTAGACACGTACGTCTCTTGTCCCCCTAAACCCACCTCTTCAACCCAATCCTAAAGCTCCGAACTAACCCTTTCCCCCCCGCAGTTTCACCGTCTACGCCGCCTCCGCCCTCGCCGCAAATACCGTCCTCCGCTCCCTCTTCGGCGCCACCTTTCCACTTTTCGGCCTGCAACTGTACGTTCACTCCAAAATCAGCAATCCCTGCAAGAAGCTAACCCCCCTCATAGTTACGATACCCTTGGTCTCGGCTGGGGCAACAGCCTCCTAGCTTTCATCGCGCTGGCTATGTGTCCTATCCCCGTACTGTTTTACCGCTATGGCGAGAGGTTGCGGACGCATCCGAGGTTTCAAGTTCAGTTGTAGGCAGGCAGGCAGGCAGGCAGGCAAAAAAGCCAACCAGAGGAAAAGAAACCCCTCCCTGTCTGGGGGTCTAGCAAGGGGAGATTGAGCAGGCAGGCTGGGAACAGGAAATAGTCAGGACAGAGGCGATGGCCCAGACCCCTCATCCTGTAGGCTGCTGCTTTGGAGGATGCCCTACCGCTTTGCTTCGAGACCCCTCTCACCTTCCCTGCGCGCACTTTTCCGGAAGGGAGGGGTAAAGGCGCCGAAAGGGGGGAGAGAGGAGAGGAGGGGTGGGCTTCAGAACCGTGATCTTCACGCTCCCCAGACGAAGAAGGGGAATCGATCAACAAGCAGCTTTGCAAATCTCCTGCAATAGCCCGGCTTTTTGTGTAGACCTGTAGCCATTCTCTATTTTCACTCTTTACTCCTCCCTCCTCGCTCCTCGTTCCTCCCTCCTCGTTCCTCGCCTCCTCCCTCCTCGCTCCTCATTCCTCCCTCCTCCCTCCTCCCTCCTCCCTCCTCGCCTCTCCAAAAATGACTTACCTCGAATGGCTCGCCCGCTCGCTTCCTTATTCCTCATTTAATCAGTTCCTCACAGACACACACACACACACACACACGTACACGTGCCACCCCCAACCCGATCCTAAAAACCCCATCTCAATATCTCCAGCCCCCCGTCCCCGGAAACAATCTCGTGCCTGACAAAAGTCTTTCTTAAGATAAGACGTCTTTCCTTTTCACGGGTTCTGGATTGCTGAATTAGGTAAGGGAATAGTGATGGGATATCAAGGCTCTTCTTTCATCTCTCATTTTTTCTTTTTCTTTTTCTTTGTACTTCTTTTGCTTTTTTGGTGGGGAAAGCATAAGGGCAATGTTCACACGGCAGCCGTGATAACAGGTAGCTACCTACCAGCACGATTGAAACGGGGGGACTGAGGAGGGTAGCACATGCGCAAGGTCGCACAGAAGCTGCATGCAAGTAAAGAGATGCCTTCATTCGGTATACACCGGTTCTCTGTCCTGTCTCATCTTATCTTGTCTTATCTTGTCTGTCTGTCTCTATCGCCATGCCGGAACGCTTCACCCAGAAATAAAACCATACACACAACACCCCCCTAAGAAAAAGCTCCGAACTGGTCAAGCATAAAAGACCGAATTCTGTATCCCAACGCCGCTAGACCACGCTCTTAGCCGCCAACTCCTCCGCCCAAGCCACCTTCTCCTCCTTCAATTTCATCCGCACATAGAGATAAGTCGCCAACGTCCAGATGCCCGCCCACACAAACGGTACCGTCCACCCGACCACATACGCCGCCTCGCCATCAATCGTGAAGATCAGAATGGTCAGGACAATCGCAATGGCCATGGAGCCTATGGCCCAGAAGACACCGAGACGACGGAGCATGGCGCGGAAGACGTGCGAGGCTTCGTAGCGCTTGTTGAGGTTCTCGCGGTAGGCGGTGCCGCCGCTGCCGTCGACGGCGACAATGTCTTCGATGATGGAGTAGACGCAGGGGCGGAGCTGGGAGCCTTTGGGGACCGAGGAGATGCGGATGGGGGCCGGGATGTGGAAGTAGCGGAGGATGTCGACGAGGAGGAGTTCGGTGGCGAAGACGTAGAGCATGCTGGCGACGGGCATGGCGAGGAGGCGGATCGGGGGGTGTTCGGGGACGGTGCCGCTGTGGGGGTTGAATGTTAGCTTTGTTCTCTGGGTTGGTCGGATGGGTGGGGAGCTTACACGATGAGCTCGATCATGATGATGACCCAGCCGAGCGTAAAGTTCCAGTGGAACCAGTCGAGATATAGTCGCTCTGCGCCAATGACCCGGCAGGTGCTGTTCTTCCGCCATAGTCGCCTAAGACGGATAAAGTATTCAAAGATACTGATTCCACCCAACGCCGCCGTAACAATCGAAAAGACCGCATTCGGCGAGAGATCTGTATAATACCATAGGCAGAAATAGAGCACTAATGGCATGGCTATACAGTCGATGAGAATCAATCCCCAGAAGAAGATGATGCTCCATTTCCGCGACCAGATATCGTAGTCCAGCGGCGGCGGTTCGGGCTGGAACGCCGCATCGGTGGAGCTCTGTAATGTCTCGAGACTATGCGGTGCTTCTCCGCCTTCGCCTCCTTCCTTGCCCTCTCCACCTGTCTCGGACGCCTGCTCGTGGTGCTTCTCCAGCGTCGGCGCCCTTCCCTCTGGGCTTCCTATGCTCGCGTGCGGGAAGGGCTGCCCGGATGACCGGCGTCGTGTCATCGTTAGCGAAGGTCGCCCGAATGGCCCATCGCGTCTGATATCGAAGTCCTCGCTCGGCCGCGGCGCGCCGACCTCCCGTGACATCTGCGTACTGGTTCTAGGGACGCCGCCGGAAGGCGAGCGGCTGTCCTCCGGCCGGTCGGCATATTGGAGGCTCTTGCGGCCTTTGAAGATGTGAAGACTGCGGCGACCCTCATGGGGGCTGGCGGGGTCGGTTGAAGAGGTGGCGGCGTGGGCAGTTGGGCTGCGGGCGGTATGGTCGGGGGCTTGTGCGTCTTGTGAGGGGCGGTGGTCTTGGAGCTGTATGGATGCGCGAGGTTGGTCGAAAGGGCCGTCGTGTCGCTGGTCGAAGTCGTGTTCCTGAGGGTCTTCCTCCATTGTGGTGTGGTGGGGTTCTTTGGGAGATATGGGAGGTTGTGTGGGCAATCAATGGCGGGTCGCTTCTGGGCGTTGCGGTGATGGATGGGACTGCGCCACCTCGCCTGGGGTACGCAGCGGACCAGTCGGGAGGGAAGAAAGATATGGACAGTGGTTGCTCACGTGGTACTACAGCAGGTGGCTTGGTTGAGAGTCGTCAAGGGAAGGTGGTTCAAAAGGAATTGAGAGGGGTGGGTCACTGGGGTCGGATTGTTGGCAAGTCAAAGGGAGAAGGGAAGGGAAGGGTCGAATGTTGGGGGATGCGATCTCTGATCTTCCTCGCGAGGCTTGGACCATTGCGTGGATCGGAGGCCCGGCTTCCCATACGCCCCGTGAACGTCATCCTCTGCAACAGCCATGCATCTGCCCCCGGCACTTTGATTAAGCTTGACCCTCAGCACGGTGTCAGTCTGTTGTGGCTTCACTGAATGCTTGATGCGGCTTAACTGAATGTTCATCATCTGGACCGGACAAGCTTCACAAGCACCTCGATAGACTCTTGACATGGACATGCCAATTCGTACTGCCCACTCATCAACTTCCGCCCTGCCAACCGCCAACCTGCGTAGCCGCTCTCTCCGTCTCAGCCTCAGCCTCACGTCCTCAGCCAGAAGCGAATGTGAGCGAGAGCAATAATCAATCAATAGAATTAGCCGTCTGCGCTGGGCTCACCCACGCCATCACCCGCCATCACCCGCCATCATGCGGCTGATCGAACTATCTCCACTCCTTACCCTACTAGCCGGCATGGTTACCGCGACTGACCATCCACCACCACGCCCACACAGCAGCCCTAGCCGCCCAGTCTCCGCCGCCCTCTTCGCCGAGCTGGAAGAGCTGGCTCGTGTCGTAGACATCACCTACTGCGTCGGCCTCGGCAGTCTAGGCATCTCCAAGCCCTTCACCTGCCTGTCGCGATGTACGGATTTCCCACTCTTCGAGCTGATCACCGAATGGAATACAGGTCCGCTGTTGAGCGACAGCTGCGGCTATATTGCGCTTGATCATGACAAAGAGAGAGTGATTGTGGCTTTTCGGGGCACTTATAGTGTTGCTAATACTGTCGCCGACTTGAGCACGATCCCGCAGGAGTATGAGCCTTATCCAGGAGCGGGGAAGGATGAGAAGCTGTCAGAAGGGAAACACATATCGGAGAAGATCCTCGAAGGTGTCATCGGCAAGTCGAAACGCAACGACGGACCTGCGAGCGAACCGCAATGCAAGAACTGCACAGTCCACATGGGCTTCCACCGCTCCTGGACCAACACCCGCTCAGCCATCATGCAAGACCTGGAGCAGCAACTCTCCCTCTACCCAACTTACGCCCTCCACCTCGTAGGCCACAGCCTCGGCGGCGCCGTAGCGACTCTAGCCGCCCTAGACCTGCGCGCCCAAGGTCTGAATCCCACAGTAACAACCTTCGGCTCTCCTCGCATCGGCAACGCCGCCCTCGCCACCTACATCACCCAACGCTTCGATCTGAACAACAAAAGTGAAAACAGCAGTGATCTCAAGTTCCGCCGCATCACACACATCGATGACCCAGTCCCCCTCCTCCCCCTAACAGAATGGGGCTACACAGCCCACGCAGGCGAAATCTACATCTCCAAGCCCGCCTTATCCCCAGAAATCCAGGACCTACGGCACTGTGAAGGCGAGCACGACGCGCGCTGCATCGCCGGCCAGGACCCTACGGTCCTCGTCGCCGACACGGATAACGACAACCCATCAGATGTCCAGAAACGCGACCTAGTCAGCCTCGTGAGGACCGAAGCCCAAGAAGTCATGAGTGAGCCCTGGGGGGGCATCCCTTCGCGGTATAAACTGTGGCAATTGTTTTTCGCGCATAGGGATTACTTCTGGCGGCTGGGTTTGTGTATGCCTGGTGGTGACCCCCTAGGCGGCGGCGGGGACGTCGCTTGAAAAGGAGGAAATTTCCTACCTTACACCTCTGATGAGGAACATGAAGTTTTCGCGCGACCCTTTTTTCGATCTTGTGTTGATCTTTTGAGCGTGGCGTTTAGCTGGAGTTCCGTCGTTTGAATTCTTACGAATGGTATCGCTTGCATTCCTCCCTCCCTCTCTCTCTCTCTCTCTTCAGATCTATCTATCAGGTACCTTTAGTTTTTTGTGTAATGGATGCTTTGCCTTACCCTATCGTCCTTCTCTCGCCCCCTCCGATGCCCGTACGAACCGCCTGGAGAATGGTGAAAGTTAAGGTATATTGCCTGTACCGAGATTCTGACAGGACTTGGAACAAGAGTCGATGAACGGAGATTTGAAGGATTCGCTTGATACTTTATACATGTAGATTGCCGACGGCGTGTTTGAGGGCGTGTGCATTTTGCTTGCGTGGCGGCTTTCCGGACCTTTTTTTCCGGGCGTGAAAGAGGGGTTGGGTGAGCGGTGCACAGGGAGGGAGGTGTGGAGATACTGAGGTTGGAAGTAAACTTTCGGCGTGAAGGGTTGGGTGAGCGGTGCACAGGGAGGGAGGTGTGGAGATTCTAAGGTACATGAAGGAAGTGAAAGTAGAGGGTCTGGAATAGCTTTGTCTTGACGTCGGTGGCAGATGAGGTGTGCGATTTGTGCACATGTCGAGTCTTTACGTTCACATGTCTCGTTACAGGATAAGACTTTTCATCTATCGGAGGACGCAACACTCGAGTCGTTGTCGTCGTCCTCCTCCGCAGGCATCCTCAAAAGCACAGCAGACGAAGGCTCGCAGCAGCCGGCGAGCATCCCCCCCACGATGCAAGGCCTCCCTCAACTCGCGACCCGCACTCCTCGACCAAGCTCCCCCCTTCAACCCAGCTTCGTCTCCTTATCCTCCACCGGCACATCCTTGCCAGAGACACTCTTATACTGCCCGCGAATGTAATCGCTAATCTGCTCATCTTTGGCTTGCTCGACGGCGGACTCATTACTCTGCGAGCCCTGGCCTAGGCCGTATTGCTGGACAGCGTCGACGCCTGTTATCCACCAAGAAAAAAGGAGAACAAGTTAGCTTTTGGGCAACTTTTCGAATTGAGGCGGGTTTGGGAGGCGGGTGTGAAGATTGGGGGAGGGGGGGGGGGAAATTTCTTGCCTTTGTCCAGGTAGTCTTCGTTCTTCTCGCTCGCTTGGCCGCCGCCGGCTGCCGAGTTGATTTTGTCCATGAAGCCGCCACCGCCGCTGCCGGTGTTGGTGCTGTTGCTGGAGTCGGAGCTGGAGTTTTGCTCGTTGGAGTTGCTGCTGCCCCCCATGGCGTTCTTGACGAAGTCCATGTTCAGGTTGTGTGGTTGGGGTTGGAGATTGGTAGTCTGGTGGTTTGTTGGGGTTCTGGGGATGTGGAGAGTGGGATGGTGTGATTGTGGAAGAGAGGGAGAGAGAGAAAGGCGGTTGAAGTGTCGCCTGCTTATATAGTGCCTACTTACGAGAGCATCACGAGCATCAGGTACGTCTTCAGGCAAGTGCGAGTGAGATGCTGGACAATGACGCACAGAGCTAGCACATGCCAGCATCCGAGCGCATGCGCACTGACGCTCACGTGCACTCACTTACTCAGTCGTAGCTGCTAGTCTGGATGAGGGAGTACCTGCCAAGTGGAGTGGAGGCACAACAGCGGCGGAAACCTGATGGGAAGCTGCAACAGGGAAGAGGTCGAATAATGTACCTTCCTTCTGTCGTCTCAAGTCTGGATCCTGGCGGGAGCTCTCGGCTCTCCCCACTGGTAGACTGCCAAGCCAAACATTGCCCCACACTTTAGCCCTCTTGTTGCTCTCCTTAGGCAAGCACGCACGGTCCCTTGCAGCTGTACGTACCTTACCTACCTGTACCGTACCTGTACCTTAGCTTACCTGTCCTCTCCTCTCCCACCCCACACTGTCAACCACCCGACGACGACGACGACGACATTACCCATCATGGCCAATCTCCAGAGACTCCTCATCAGCGTCTGCCTGATCGTCACCTTCATCTTCGTCTTCTTCGCCCAGACCGCCGAGGCTCAGAAGGGCCCCAAGATCACCCACAAGGTCTACTTCGACATCCAGCATGGCGACGAGGACTTGGGCCGCATCGTTATGGGCCTGTACGGCAAGACGGTGCCCAAGGTCAGCCACGATTCATCCTACACTCACGCTCTCCATGCTAACTTCACCTTCCAGACCGCCGAGAACTTCCGCGCTCTAGCGACAGGCGAGAATGACTTTGGCTACCAGGGCTCCGCCTTCCACCGCGTGATCAAGGACTTTATGATCCAGGGTGGAGACTTTACCTCGGGCGACGGTCGGGGCGGCAAGAGCATCTACGGCGCCAAGTTCCCCGACGAGAACTTCAAGCTCAAGCACACCAAGAAAGGCCAATTGAGTACATCTACCCAGACCACTCCACACACAAGACGACGAAAAAAGAGAACTACACCGCTAACGCATCTCCAACCTCACAGGCATGGCCAACTCCGGCCCAGACACCAACGGCTCCCAATTCTTCATCACGACCGCCATCACCTCCTGGCTCGACGGCAAGCACGTCGTCTTCGGCGAAGTCCTCGAAGGCTGGGAGATCGTCGACAAGATCCAGAACGTCCCCCGCGGCTCCAGTGACAGCAGCCCCGCAAAGCCCGTCAAGATCGTCAAGAGCGGCGAGCTAGAGGTGCCAGACGAAGGTATTCGCGCGGAGCTGTAGCCAGTACGTGCGTTTTTCTTTGCTGTAAAACAGCGTACTGGTTGTCGGCCTTTGCTTGCCATCTTCCGCAGCATGGGCAGAAGGGCGGCTGATTGTGGACAGGAATCGCCGAGGAGGAGACGATGGTGGAGGGCCCAGTTGGAGTCGGAGGTGCGCTCGCGTCGCCATCGCCAGCGCCGGTGTCGGTACCGAAGGTCCAGGGGAATATCGGGGATACTCCCAAGACGCCTCTGCACGACCACGCGAGTGAAATCATTGCTGAGCAAGGCGACCCTGCGCAGGAGGGGCTTAGCTGGGTCATGAAGCTGGGCTTGATCGGTGTCATTCTCGCTGTATGCTATGGATGGATTCGCGCGCATAGTCCTCATGGTAGCGGCAGCGGTGGCAGTGTGCCAGCGGGTAGACACGGGGCGTATGAGAAGACGGGCGTAGCGTAGCCAGCCTGCCTATCCACCAAGGACTCGAAATGTATGCTCCCGACTGCCATCCTGATTTCACCCCCACATCTCTGGCTTTCCTTTCTCTTCTCGCCATTCCCATACCAACCCGACGAAGACATGATTTGCAGAAGATGAATGACCTTGCCGATACCACTCGATCTCTCGTACTTTGCGTGTTGCTGAACATCTCTTCAATCGGGGCTGCTTGTCTTATATGTGCGAAGCGAAAGAAGAACACGGGCGCGAGCGAGCGAGAAAGAAAGAGAACGAGTACTGTTAAAAGAGACGAAATGAAAAGAAATAATACTCCCAACATTGAGATTACCCTTCCTCCCAAAATGAGATACCCTTCCAAAACTACAAATCCCCTATGTAAAAAGGGCCCGGCCCCCCGAAGTCCCCGTCCTAGCCCGGCTCGCAGGGCAAAAAAACTTCTTTCCCCGAATCCTGGATGTGTAAAGGCGAAATCGATTCTTTGTAAGTACTGGGTACACGACAGAGAGGAGCCTATGTGTAGGCCCCTTTCAACTCCCCGCGCCCACGACCACGAGCTCTGAGAAACTTGGACGGCCCCGACCCTTCCTTTCTTTTCCCCCGTCCCCTCCTTTACTCCGTGCCCAACACGAGGTAAGGGAGAAAAAAAAACCCCAAAGAAAGAAAAAGAAAAGGAAAATGTCCTCAGAAATCTAGTCCAGCAAAGCCCCAATGACCTCCCAGAGCTGCAGATCTGAAATCCTGAAGTCCCCTTCCCCCCCCGCCCTCGCCTCGCCTTGCCTCGCCTCGGGGCGCTTTTCTTTTTTCCCGCGCCCTTTAGGCCCCCCCCTCCCGGTCTCTCCCGCCTTTCCTCTCTCGCTCTGCTTTTCCCCACCTTCCCTGTTCCCTGAATGCCGGTACAGGCTGGTCAAGCCAGCAAGACAGCAAGCCAGACTTCCCCGAGCGGACCTCCTGGGTTCGCGTCGAGGGACTGGGGTGGATTGCACTTGGCGGACCGGGTGGGGGTGGGGGTGGAGGTAGGAGAAGAGAGGAGTAAGGGGATGAGTAAGGGGAGTGCGGTGGGTAGTAGGGTGGGTAGTAGAGTGGGCTGAGGGAAGACGAGGGGGGGAGAGGGTGGTTTGATCTTGCGCGTGTGTTTTGCTTGTGTGACCGCGCCTGCAGTGGGGTATGTGTGGTTTCGTTCTTTTCCCCCTCCTTTCTCTCTCTCTCCTGGAGGAGGGGAGAAGGGGGGGAAAGGCACGTCACGCATGCTGAGGCGGGTGTTTGGTGTTTTGTTCTTTGCTGCGCTTTTCTTATTTGGGAGGGGTTTGGGTGGGGTTTTTGGTTTGGAGGGTAGGTGAAGGGTTGGAGGGGGGTA
>NAJL01000112.1:0-13803 GCA_005059885.1 Salinomyces thailandicus
CTGCTGAGGAGACTATCACTTCCGACATGACTGAGTACGTCACGAAGACCGCCGCGCCTAATACTAAGTATGTGACGGAGTACGAGACTATCACTTCTGATATGACTGAGTACGTCACCAAGACGGCTGCGCCAAACACCAAGTACGTTACGGACTACAAGACCATCACCTCCGACATGACTGAGTACGTCACCAAGACGGCTGCGCCAAACACCAAGTACGTTACGGACTACAAGACCATCACCTCCGACATGACTGAGTACGTCACGAAGACGGCTGCACCAAACACCAAGTACGTCACGGACTACAAGACCATCAACGACACCATGACGGTCTCG
Organism: Salinomyces thailandicus; assembly: GCA_005059885.1. Lineage (NCBI taxonomy): Eukaryota > Fungi > Ascomycota > Dothideomycetes > Mycosphaerellales > Teratosphaeriaceae > Salinomyces > Salinomyces thailandicus. The sequence goes on from NAJL01000112.1 coordinate 339, forward strand.
GTCACCCACACTCAGGCGCCAGTGACAGTCACCCAGACCGCGGAGGAGACGATCACCTCTCCGGTTACGGAATACTCCACCGTCACCAAGGCTCCATCCACCGTCTACAAGACAGCCACCGACAACGTTACCTCCACTGTCACTGAGGCCCCGTCCACCGTCTACAAGACCAGCATCGCCACTGAGGACGTCACCGTCACTAAGATCTCTAGCGCCCCAGGCAAGACCATCTACGAGACCATGACGGCCCCCGGCCAGAACTACACCCACACCGACTACCAGACCGACTACAAGACGGAGTACAAGACCGAGACGGACTACAAGACCGAGTACAAGACCGACGTCTCCACCGTCTACGCTACGGCCTACAAGACGGAATACGCCACCACGACGGACTACGAGACCGCGACCTGCAGCACTGCAACCGTCACCATCACCGCCTCGGCCTCCAAGAAGGGCAAGGGTGGCGGCTGGGGCAAGGAGTCCACCAAGGCCAAGGGCTGGGGCGAGGAGTCCAGCACTGAAGCTGCCCCGGCGCCGACTGCTTACGAGACTACCTCCAAGGGCTGGGGCGAGGAGTCCAGCACTGAAGCTGCCCCGGCGCCCACTGCTTACGAGACTACGACCAAGGGCTGGTAGGTGGATCGTACGCAGTAGCTAGCTACTCATGATTTGATGAAAATTTGAATGGGAATGGGAAAAGGAATGGGAAAGGCAATGGACATGGAGATGGAATAATGGGCATTTACGGATGTGATGATTATGCCGCTCTAATACATAATCAGGATGTGACCTGTTGTTGTAGTTGGGAGGAACTGCTGGTCAGTGGACTTGGCTTCGCTGAGCCGCGGTTGTATGTAGACGTGTGAACAGAGTCGTTACCTTACCACTCACCTTACCTTGGCTTTGGCTCGTTCTTTTCGTGTTTCGGTGTTGTGGGGTTTTCGATGGTGTAATTGGGAACTCATCTCATTTATTTGGATCTTCATTTTGATTATTTCGAAGTCATAGTGCATACGGCGGAAGGTCGTCAAGGTATCTTAGGTACACAACAGCAACATCGGCTTCGCATACCACAACTCAAGCAAATGTCCAGCCTGGGGCACCCTCCCACTGGTTTACACTAGATATTTGGGATTCAGAATGCCGTCAAAGACGAACGAGGACTTTTTACTACGACTCTCAACATCCCGTACCATCGCTCAATCTCCTCACACCACGAAGAAAGAGCGAGACACCAACCTACAATCCACTTTCGACGCTTTGACCGCCGTCCCGACCTACTGCACCACGTCACCTTGCCCAATAGATCAACGAAAGAAATACCAGGTAGAGGAGCTTTCATCTAACTCCACACCGACTAAAAGCACAAGGAGCAAAAATCAAGCTCCCTATACAAAACCTCTCCAAGATTCAAAGTAGTGAAATCCAAGTAAATCTCACCGACGACAGCATCATCCTCGCCGATCCGTATGACTACAATTCGGACGTTCGCTGGCAGCGTGTTCTTTCCTTACTTTACCTAGCTATTTGCTTGAGATTTTGTTCCCGTTCGCACAAACAGCGACGTTTCGCTACCTAGACAAAGACAAAAGCGCGAAGGTTTCTAGCTTGAGTAAATGCAGTCGGGGAAAGGAAAAACACGCTATTGCTATTAAAATCACGCCCACTGGCAACAAAGGCTTATTCTTGTTCAGGATGCGGAGATGTATGTGACCATGTCTGATAAGTTTCACACGAGTTGGCTAGATGATTGATTCGGGGGGGATGTGGTTTAACAGAGTCGGCTTACGGGGCGAGGATGTTTGCGATTATGTCTCTGTTGTTGATGGCGGGACCGGAGCACCTTTCTTTCGTAGAGGCGACTGTGCGGGCCCAGTATTCTAGAGGTGGGGAGTATGGACCTTCTACCGCTTGAGAGCGCTGCTGCTGCTGCTGCTGCTTGCTGTAGGGTATCCAATTTCCGCTGGCGGGGGGGGGAGCAAGGAGGCAGGCGATCGATGATGTCTGGGCATTTCAAGCCATGTATGTATGTATGAAGGCTACAAGATCCAAAAAATGCATCAAGGGTCCCCAAATGCATCCAAGGTCCATACAGGCTATCCCAGAACGATCAAATGTAATGACAGCGCCGCTGCGTAACATCCCAGAAGCCCCCTAAAACGATAGCCTAGCGTCATCCAGTCCCAGTGGTGGGTATCTCGTACACGGGAAACCCCAGCCCCAAGAACACCCCAGCGCCGTGTCTGGAAAGCCAGCCAAGCCCATTTAGGCTTCCCCTTACCCAATAAGCAAGTGCCTGTGCTCACTCTAAACATTCTCAAAGCCAGCAGACTCCACGAAAACAAAAAAGCCTTCTACCCTTCACCCCTTAGCAAGCCTCTCAAACATAAAAATCGTCGTCCACCACCTCAACTCTGAGACCTCCCTCCACGCTAACCCCGCCACGAACCCACTCTCCCTCTGCCACGGCCGCCAACCCCACCCTCCCCATCCGAACCTTCCTCAACAAACCCTCCACAACCTCCCGCGCACCTTCGAGCCCCTTAGGCGCGCGCGATGGATCCCATTCCCCGTCCGCGTCACCGCAACGGCTCCAGATCCACTCGCACCGAGCAATGCGATGGGAAGTGCGACTGCGCTCGGGTTTGCCCGGTGGGACGTCAAAGGGGAGCCGACCTTCTACGAGAGCGTAGAGGAGGACGCCTAAAGCCCAAGCGTCGGTTTTGCGGCCGTCGTAGGGCTGGCCGAGGAGGATCTCTGGCGCGGCGTAGTCTTCGGAGCCGCAGCGAGTTGTGAGAAGAGGGGAGGCTGGGGGCGAGGGGATGCGGCGGCTGAGACCAAGGTCGGTGAGGGTGATGAGTGGGAAGGGGTGGGTGCGGGGGTCTGAGAGGGCTTGGAGGGCGGAGGGTGGAAGGTTCACTAAGACGTTTTCGAGCTTAAGGTCGCGATGGACGATGGAATTGGTGTGCAGGTAGGTGACCGCGGAGAGGAGTTCGGCGAAGATGCGTTGGACTAGGGGTGGGGTGAGGAGTGCACGGTTGGCACTCGCCAATTCGAAGAGGTCGCCGCCGGGGCAGTAGGTGAGGACGAGGAGGGCGCGGGAGGGCTGGTACTCGCAGGCTTTGAGGTGGACGAGCGAGGGGTGGGAGACGGACTTGAGCATTTCAACCTCGCGCTTCAGGCCCGTTTCAATGCGTTCTTCGTCTGCGCCGCCAGCGGGACCGTGCTCGACGATCTTTACAGCGACGAGTTTGTGAGGGTCAAGGTGGTCTTCGATTTCGGGGGTCAGGTGAGTGGGAATGGAGGGTTGGTGGGTCGCGAGCATGACTCTAGAGAAGGTGCCGTGACCGAGCTGGCGGAGCTGACGGAACTTGCGCCGCTTGTTGTGGATACCGCAGTGGATTTCGAGATACTCAGCTTGCGTGCCGTCTTCTAAGTACGTGATGGGTTCGGCAGCCTCTTCCTTCTCGTCGACACCGCTGCTGCTAGCGGGCGGAGTAGGCACGCCCGTAGATGTATCGACGACGGCGCCGGTAAGGCCGCGGCGTTCGGCTAGATTCGCTTCGCGCTGCATGTGCTGACTTTGAGCCTGCGCCTCAAAGGACTGAGCGTCGCCCGCGCCGAAAGTAACGTGCCGATGCCGGGTGTTGTGCAGAGCTTCGGGGATAAAGTCCGAGACGGAGCGATTCCTGCCATGTCTCTTGACCTCGCTGGCAGCGCGGCTTTGCTGGGCGTTTTCGTCATGTGCGGCGGCGTTGGCGAGTGTGACTTCTTGTGCCAGACTGCCGTACGCCTTCTTACGCTTAGGCGGAGAACCGGGAGAGACTGGGAGACTGGCGGTACGGGCCCTCATCGGCTGCGTGCCATCGTCCAGGGAGCTCTGTCGCGAGCGAGGAGGAGGTTCCAATTGCGCTCGTCTCCATGGACCGGGGCTATCTGAAGCCATGGGGGAAGGGAGAGGGGTCAGGTCGCTCATGGCGGCTAAGTACGGCGAGGGCATGCTGGTTCCGGGGCTAAAGGAACTGGCCAGACTGGCCGTCGAGAGGGTATTCCTCAAGCCGGAGCCCGCCGTACCAGGTATCTGTACTGGAGATGTCAAGCTGGTATGCAGCGTAGGCTCCGTGAATACAGGCGTCTCATTGATGGTCGGCGTCTGCTTCAACTTCGCCGGCGCGGCCGTACTGAGCGACCCTTCCACATTCGTCTGAATGTGCAGACCTGCCGACGTTGGCGTCACATGCCTAGAACTCCGATCCGCGAGCGGAGGATGGCTAGTGGGCGGGACCGCAGTACCAATCGTAGGGAGTACGTGGGTGTTCTGTGAAAAGGCGTGTTGATTTCGCAATACCGCGTCCTGTAACTGCCCTTGCTCCTGCTTGATGGACGTCTGAGCACTCCCGCTTGCAGCATAAGATCGGCTCTGCTGACCATCACCTGCATCCTTACTGTCGTGGCGCGCCGATATCAACGAAGTCCCACCCTCACCTTCATCATCATCAACACCCTTCCGCCCAAACTCTCTTTCTCGGTCTCTTGCCGCTCCTCTCGCAATCATCGTAGGGCCTGGCATATCGCGGGCATCGAGCGTTCACCCTGTAGTCGGTCCGCGCAGCTGAGAGACCCCCGTGACATGCACAGCAACAAGGCCAGTGTTTGTTTGCGAGTGGTGACCGCCTGACAGGTGAGGTAAAGGTATGGTACCCACCCGACGTGAAGATACACTAGTTCCTGCCTCAGGCGCAAGACGTCAATGCGGATTGGGGTAGCTTTAGCGCCGGCGATCCTCCGCGAGGCCTATCTGGTCGGATGAATTTAGCTGGGAGGGCCTCGTCATGCTCCGTGCGAACGATACGCGAGATGATGCCGGGAGGACGAATTAGGAAGGCCGAGGAACACGCTCTGATGGTCTGAGGTTTACGACGCGTGTGGAACGCGCCGGACGATGGCATCTAGCAACCAGATATCAGCAACCCACCACCCATGAGCAGCGCTTTGAGCTGAGCAAGCGGTCTAGCGGCCGAGAGTCCGCGATCTTGATAGCGACGTTAAGACATGAAGACCCTTTGAAGATAGACTGGGGAAGAGGTACGGCCCGTCTGATTAAAGAGCATAGAGACCGTGTTCTGCCTGAGGTCGTGAGGTCGTAAGTTCATCAAGGTATCCCCAGTGACTAAGGTACACAACCATCATACGAGCCCCCGCCGGCGCCTCCTCAACCCCACCGAGCCCATTCTCCCGAAGCACCCAGACCCCCTAAGAAGGAGTCCCCTCCTCAAAAGCCCCCGCCGCCTCACGCTTCGCCTGCCCCTTCACCACCATGCCCTCATTCTTCATCGCCTTGCCCGCCTTCTCCATCAACTTCCCCATCGTCGAATCACTCGACCCGGACGAACTATTCGACATCTTATTCCCCGCCCTACGACCACAACACCGGAACCCGTCAGTCAACACGCACGCCTCAAGACACTACCAGCAAACCACAGCAGACTTACCCCGCGCCCCCCGTCGTTCCACTCCCATACTCCGTCCCCCCCGAATAGCTCGACGTATCTCCGTGCGAGCCAAACCGCGTCCCCGCATGATCGAGCTCGCTGGTCGTGCCCCCGCTGGTCTTATTGCCCATCCCCGCTCCGCCCGTAGCGCCGGAGCCATACTCAGTGCCGCCGCCATAGGCATCCGAACTGCCTGCCGAGCCGAAGCGGGTAGAGGCGATGCCGTCGACAGGGTGGTCGTCGCCGCTGCCCGACGTCTTGTTGCCGAGACCGACGCCGCCGGTCGTGCCGCTGCCATAGTCGGATGTCATGTTGTCGGAGTTGGCCTATTGCAGGAGAGTGCAGTGTCAGCAGCAAGCGAACAGCGTATCGAGTGCTGATTCAAAACGAGAAAGTCACTCGATCTCCCCAGTGGCGGCCGTAATCTTTAAGAAGAAGGGAGATCCTACCCCGTAGCCGCTATCCCCAGCCGCTGCTCCATAGCTGTCTCCAGCAGCAGCCCCAGAGCGTGCAGATCCAATTCCACTCCCATCGCCACCGGCCTGCTGCTGAAGATCACCACCCGCGCCGATCGTGTCCGACGAGCCCCTCACACGACGATCGTCCAGACTACTATTGCTCACACCACGATCATCGTAGTTACCACCCGTAGTAGTAGCAGCTGCACCAGTCGCAGCAGAGAAACTCGAATCGCCCACACGCTGATCAGTCGTCTGCACTGATAAGCCTCTGCCTGGCCGGCCAATAAGAACAGAGGAAGCTCACACTGGCGTATCTATCATCGACTCTATCACTGCTGCTGCCGTAGTTGTCGTTGCCGGTCTCGCGGCCTAGGAGGGTAAGTGGTTAGATAAGACTGGTCTTGCTGCGAAGCAACTACTCCCTGTCCTTATCAAAAGTGATCTGGGGATTTCCTTACCCGTGTCGGATACCTCGCTTTAGGCCGCCATGATTCCTTCTTCTTAGAACTAGATCTGAACTATTCGTCCGAATCTGTGATAAGTGCTGTCTTGGTAGAGTAAAACAAGGTAGTAGTAAGTGTGGCAATCTCGAGAAGAGGCTTCTATATAGCACGGTCGACCTCCCGGCTCTTACATGCCACAATGCTTCCCATTTGTACAACATTGGGAGTCCGCCAACGTCATCCACTCGGATATCCTGATGGAAACAATCACACGAAGCACGGCACACAGCGCATTCCCGCAGTAATAAAGTGCACGCGCAGGTTCCTCTAGGTGGTCAATCCCGTTCTCGCAAGCCACAATACCAGTAAGTTACTGCGAGCGCTCCGAGCAAGGAAAAATCGAGACAGAGGTCTTACCGTCTCTCAGAGACTATAAAAATAGAGTGGTTGGGCAGCAAGCCTAGGTACAGACGGCGATTTCCTCGCTACGATGTTGTCTGTAGATGAAACTCAACTTGTGGAGAGCTGCAGTGCAGAGTGCATGCAAGCAAGCAGGTGAAGTTGGAGAGGCGTGTGCCCCCGCCAGCCGGCCCACCTCACCTTGACGGGGACCTGCTTAGTCAGTACGCCTTAGCGAAACCTCGCCTCTAGACCTTCGCCCGACCCTGTGATTCACAAGAAATCCGCCTTAATCTTCCCTCCCAGGCACTACGCGACGTGCCCTGAAGTTGTTTGGTATTTAGGTTCATGTAGATACACAACATCTTAAACAGACACCTGCTTCTTGCGACATCAGCGCCTGCTACTCTCAGGGCACATACAAGATAGATGCCTGCATGGAATTCAATCAACGTCTGCTCCAATAGGCTCGTCCTCTATGAGGCCGTGTAACGCCCAGCGTCCATGAGTCGCCCTCGATACATAAATCCCTCAAAAAAGCAAGAAGCAAAAATCACCGCTGCCCAGTCTCTCAATCACACCACACCATCCTTTTCCTTGACGTCCTGGGGGTCGAATTTTCTGTCATCATACATATGCCACTTCCCTGGAACCATACGGTACAGACCCAGATACGGCGTATTCAGCGGGCTCTCTCCAGTGAAAAGCAGAAGGTCGTAGAGGAAACCGCCGAAAGCGCAGCCGCAGAAGGGTGCGACCATGGGGATCCAGAAGCTGTAATCCATCACATCAGCAAACCATTCATTTCCCTTGTTTCCCCGCCAGTCCCATGTTCCCCCGCCAGCCACTCCAGCCAAAGTGGAGGGTGGCGGCTAGAAGAAAGAAAAAAAAAAAAACGGGAGTGAAAAAGAACTCACTAATAATTCCCCGCCCGCCACACCTCCGGCCCATACCCCACCATCCACGCCACCACCCTCGGCCCAAAATCTCTCGCCAAATTAATCGCATACCCAGTCTCCCAACCCCAACAAGCACCGATTCCAAAAACCACAAAAAACAACCCCAGCGGCAGCATTTTCCCCGCACCCAGATTCCCTTCATCCTTCAAAGCATAAATCATAAACATCAACAACGCGCTCGCGATGAACTCGGAGAAGAACTGGCCCGTATTCGTCATGAAGGGCGCAGGGAAAGTGCAGAAGATGCCGGCGCTGGCGGTATCTGAGTAGCCCGGGACCGTGCGGGAGTCGGGGTGGCCTTCGTAGGCGTCGATGGCGGGTTTGTAGTTGGAGTAGAGGACTGCGGCGGCGGTCATAGCGCCGAGGAGTTGGGAGAGGATGTAGAGGGGTAGTTTGCGCCAGGGGAAGCGTCGGTAGAGGCAGTTGGAGAGGGTTACGGCTGGGTTGATGTGTGCGCCGCTTATGCCTGAAGTGTAGACGCCTAGCATTACTCCGAGGCCCTGAGGGGGGGAAGAAGGGGGTGGCGGTCAGTATTACTATATTTCCACGGATTTGGACAGAGAGGAGGGGGGAGGAGCGGTGGGAGAGGGGAGGTTGAGGGCAGGGGGTGGGGGGGTTCAAGGCTCACCCAGCCCCAAGAAATCGATTGATAACCCCCCTTCTCGCCTTTACTCAGCACAACCTGCGCGACCGCGCCGTCGCCGAAGAGCACGAGGATGAAGGTTCCAAGGAACTCGGAGAAAGGCTCGCGCATGAGGCGACGGAGTCGAGGCCATCGGAGCCCGGCGTTGAGGGCTTTGCGGACGACAAGGTCGTCGGTGGTTTGGGTTCGGTCGATGGCTGCGCCGTGTTCGGCGAAGGGGGTTGTGTTGGTGGTGGCGGAGGTTTCAATGGAGTTGCTGCGTTTGTGGTCGAGGGTGAGGTCGGTGGGTAGGGGAGGAGAGGAGGTGGGGATGGTTGGAGAGAGGGGGGAGGTTTTCCGGGGTGGAGGGGAGGGCATTGTTGCGGGTGAGCTTGGCTTTGCGTCGAGAGGTTGAGATCTTTGGAGGGAAAAGGTCTTGTGGGCACCTCCCGGGGTTGCTACTGCGGTGGAGTTTGTTCACTTATGAAGATCGGAAAGTGCGTCCAGCTAACGGCGGGCTCCTTGAAAATGCTGTCAGGCTTCTTGTACGTCGTGCGAGACAGGACGGGTCGTTGAAGGGACACGGTGCGGCAGCACGGAACGATGGAGTCCTGGATACGAATCTCCTGTCAGACCCTTCGACACGGCAACGTGCCTTTGAGGACGCACGACTAGGTTGTCAAAATCCCTCGACACCACAAAGCGGCTAGTAATGATCGGTGTCGTCGGGAAAAGAGGTCAGCCGTCGCCCGGGAAGATGATACGGTGGTACTGTACTCGTCTGTCCTGGACACTGCTAGGCGCAAGTGTCTATGCTTACTGCGTCGAAGGAGATGTGCACGCGCTGGGTGTCGATATGTGGGTTTCTTTTTTGCCCTGTCCGAAAGCTCTCTCTGTTCGAGGTGAGGTGATTAACTGTCGTGGGACGCGAGGTCTGGTGTGATTGCACCGTTGGATTCAGGTCAACGTAAGATGTGTACAATGCTTGCCGACCTCACCTACCTACCTACCTACCTACCTACCTACCTCCCTCCTCCGGTAGTGCACTTAAATTGAGTCTAGACCGTTTGTAAAGCAGAACTCGCGTCTGATTACTCAGAACCACCTTGGGGCTTTGTTGACGACAATGCGTACCTAGTCTAGCCGTCCGCAACGGGTTTGGGAAGACTTCCTTTGTTATGAAGAGTCGACTGGTCTGTCGACGCGAGCGCAGCAGTTGCAGCGTCGGTGGGTGTTGTGGTTTGACAGGTACAACAAAGCGATTGTGTTCGCGGATTACATGGTTCGGGGCAGGTTGCTTGCAGTCTTCAGCGGTTGAAGCGTCAGGTGGTAGTCGCACTTGACACATGCCATACCTCAGCTCTAGAACACCCTTCTGCACGTCTCCCACTGTTCACTGTAACGTGTGTTCTCCTGGCGTTGGATGAGGTGTCTTCAGGTGTGACGGCATTGAAGTACGTATGCTGTATGATGGTTGACTTGACCTTGGTTGTGTTGGTGCCTTAACATCGCTTAGATTGCCTGTTATCCCTCGTCAGGCCTCTATGGGTTACGCATGATGCTGTTCAATTGGCCTCGCGAATGCTACATGTATAGACGGTGACGATGGAAGAGCAGTGCTCGGCATAGAGTCCCACCCTGTCCGGTGTGCCGATGATATGATGTCCGGGCAATACGAATCTGTCTATCTCGCCGTATGTGTTTTCTAACAGGCCGATGTGTCTGCCACATCACATGACATTAGGCTCGCTCTCCACGGGAGTCCGCAGGTAAAGTGCCCCACTTGTCGAGCTAGGAGGTACTAGCTTCCATCCTTCCCGTCCAACAGCTCCCGTAATAGTAAGGTACCTTAGCTTCCCTCCCGTCCATGGAGAAGCTCCAAGGAGTCTGTCCCAGGTACATGTCCCTCCTCTGCACACCAGCACCGTGCATGTACTGTACCACCCTTCTTTGGCTGGACGCCCCGCGGGTGAGCACAGCCAGAAGACCACCACACCACACCTAAGCGAAGCCATCCGTCGTCTCTCACTACCTACTACGACGCAGCGACGAGGCACCGGCAGGCACGCACGCACGCACGCACCAGAGGCAGCGAGCAGGGCCAAGCTGATATGCAGAGTACCTGGAGGGAGTACCTCTGGTAGGCGATGATCACATGGCTCCCTCCATCCTCGACTACTGCCCCGTTTCTCCGCCGCCCCGCATGGACCCGCGTCGCTGCTGATAATGGAGCTTCACGTGCTTTGTTGCGCTCGCACACGAAGCCCCATCCTCTCCTTTCTCTAAGCGATGTCACCGCGACGCTGTACCAGTGCGGTCGCATACATACCCTGACCTATAGCCGACAATACCAAGGGAAAGCGAGAAGAACGCCATCCAGCATCCGCATCCATCGCCTTGACAGGCCAATGTCTTCGATAGCAGACCAGCTCTCGCACCTAGTCACCGGCGACTCGAAGCCGAGGATGAATTCAGAAGACGAGGTGTTCGTCGGGAGCATAGACCAGGGCACCACCAGCACTCGCTTCCTGATCTTCGACAAGTCTGGGGAGCCTGTTGCGATCCACCAGGAAGAGTTCAGCCAGATCTACCCCCGACCCGGGTGGGTCGCATCCATGCCCTGTCTGTTTAGTCGCAAAGGCTGATGGTATCGCAGATGGCACGAGCACGACCCAGAAGAGATTGTCAAGTCCGTGGAGACGTGCATCGAAGGCGCACTGAAGACTTTTATTCAAGATGGGCATAGTAAGGAGAGCATCAAGGCAATCGGTATCACGGATCAGAGAGAGACGACAGTGGTCTGGGATACTACCACTGGCGAGTCGCTGTACAACGCCATCGTCTGGACCGACACCCGCACAGCGGCACTCGCGCGTGAACTCAAGGCCCGACCAGGCAGCGACAAGCTGCAAGACATCAGCGGCCTACCCATCTCCACTTACCCTTCGGTCACGAAGCTCCTTTGGCTCCTGCGCAACGTCGATCAAGTCCGAAAGGTCTACGAAGCAGGCAACCTCGCCTTCGGCACCGTCGACGCCTGGCTAATCTACAAACTCAACGGGGGAAAGTCCAAAAACGTCTTCGTCTCTGACCCCTCCAACGCAAGTCGAACAATGTTCATGGACCTTCACACTCTCGAATACAGCGACCACTTACTCGACTTCTTCAGCTACGAGTTCAACCTCCGTAAAATCCACATGCCCCGGATCGTGCGAAGCTCAGACACCAAAGCCTTTGGTAGCATCGCCTCCGGCTCTCTACAAAACTTTCCCATCACAGGTTGCCTAGGTGATCAAGCCGCCGCGCTCGTAGGACAGAAGGGTTTCGAACCAGGCAGTGCCAAAAACACATACGGCACAGGCTGCTTTCTCCTCTACAACGTCGGAGACAAACCTGTCATCTCCAAGCACGGCTTGATGGCGACCGTGGCGTATGATTTTGACGGCAAGCCAGTGTATGCGCTGGAGGGGAGTATTGCCGTGGCGGGGTCGGGGGTGAAGTTTCTGATGCATAATATGGGGTTTGAGAGCGCGAGCCATAAGATTACGGAATTGGCGGAGAGTGTGCCGGATAATGGAGGCTTGGTGTTTGTGACGGCTTTTAGTGGGTTGTTTGCACCTTATTGGATTGATGATGCGCACGGGACGATGTGTAAGCACCCTCCTTCCCCCAACCTTGCCATTTTTGATCGCAGCAGCTGGCGGCAACGAAGGCCGCTGCATTAACTCCTCTCACACACTTATCCTGCGCTGCTCTCGCCACAAATCGACTGCCACCCGCAACTCATGTTGTCCACCCAATACGAGCAGCGTAGGGAGATCGCAGCGACTTTCGGCCTTTCACCCAACTGAGAGGCTGGCCCCAATTTCCGAATAAGAGTCAGACTCGCTAACACTAAGAACCCCAGTCGGTATAACCCAGCATACAGAACGCGGCCACATCGCTCGCGCCACGCTCGAAGCCGTGTGCTTCCAAACCAAAGCCATCCTCGCCGCCATGGAAAAGGACAGCGGTCGCAAACTCGCCGACCTCAAAGTCGACGGCGGCATGTCCAACTCGGCCCTCTGCATGCAAACACAAGCCGATTTGGTCGGAATCCCCATTGTGCGGCCGCAAATGCGCGAGACGACCGCCCTAGGCGCCGCGATCGCCGCGGGCTTCGCCGTGGGCGTCTGGAAGGATTTTGGCGAGCTCAAGGAGGTTAACACAAAGGGGCAGACGACTTTTGAGCCGAGGATGGAGCCTGCGGTGTCGGCGAAGATGTTTTTGAGGTGGGAGAGGGCGGTGGGGATGTGTAAGGGGTGGTTGGCGGAGTATGAGGGGGTTGAAGGAAGAGGGGCTGCGGCGGCGGCGGCGGCGGAGGAGGTGGTGCTGAGGGAGGATGCCGGTAAGGAGATGAGTGAGGTTGTTAAGGTGGATTCCAAGATGGCGTGAACGGGCGCCTGGCCCTTTTGAAACATCGAGAGGGGTTTTTGGAGCTTGAGCTCTTGTGGAGATGAAACAACTCAAATCAACAAGACAACCAACCAACCGTAGTGCTTCAAACCGTAGTGTTTCCTCACGTCAAAAGACAGCGTATCGGTGTCATAAACCCCCCTGAAACCATAAAGGAATTTACAACACTCCATCCGCCGAGTGAGTAATCAACGCCCCGCCAACCACGGGAGGGGGGTCGGTTTTCAAGTTCGCGTGGATGCCGATTGCGCTGGCTTTCACATACCGAGCAAACCTGAGCTTCACGTCACTTCCGTGAGCGATGAAAAGGCAGCTATACGTGGTACCTAGTACTTCTCGCGGTCGGCCTATTCAGCCGCAAACGGGTGTGGAGACATATATTTCTCTAATGTCATGCTTGGTCTGGTGCTTAACACCGTGCACACCCGAACCCGAACTGACCCAAAGCAATCTCCTGACGCATTGGGCAAGGTAAGGTAAGGTAAGGTGTTTAGCAATTCCCTAAGCATTTACATTCACTCGCCGCACATAGACACCTGGAGAAGCGAGCTAGCTGATCGAAAACGTTGAGAGCGGCTGTAAAGTACCTTAGTGCCCAAGTATCCAATGGTTCCGAGGACTGCTTTGGGGC
>NAJL01000113.1:0-10559 GCA_005059885.1 Salinomyces thailandicus
CTCCCCTCCCACTGACCCCAGATCCCAAGCCCCCTCATCCACCACCCCACCACCTCCCAATCTACTACCTCCTCGCCTCCTGCCTCGCCTCCTGCCTCGCCTCCTGCCCCGCCTTCTCAACCATACTAGTCATAGCCAACCCCACATTATTAACCAACCTCCCCCCAGCCACCGCCGACGCCGACGCCGAGGACGACCTCCCAGCCGCCGGCCCCGGACTCTGCGCACGACTAGGCGCCGCACTCCCCGCGACACTAGGCGCCACACTAGGCGCAACACTCCGATTATGCGCCATATGCGCCTTAACCAGATGCCCCGCAGCAAGCGCCGAACACAGCGAAAGTTCACCCGCAAGAACACAAGCGGCGACGATACGGGCGAGTTGACGAGAATTTTCGCCGGGGGAGGAGGCGTGGGCGCCGCGGACGCCCAGGAGGTCGAGCATGGCGGCTTGAGGCTCGAGGATGGTGCCGCCGCCGATGGTGCCGACTTCGATGCTGGGCATGGAGACGGAGATTTGGAGGTTCCCGTTGAGGCTGTGGGGAGGGGGAAGGAAGAGGAGGAATGTTAGCTGGGATGTCTTGTTCGGTTGGTAGAGATGAGGGGGGGAAAGGGGTTTCTTACTTTTTCATGACAGTGATGCAGTTACTGCTCTCGACATTCTGCGCCGGATCCTGACCGGTAGCCAGAAACATCGCCGTGACCATATTCGCCGCATGCGCATTAAACCCACCGATACTTCCCGCCATGGCACTGCCGATAAAATTCTTCGCGATATTCAGCTCCACGAGCGCATTCACGTCGCTCTTGAGCACACTCCTGACGACATCAGCAGGGATGATCGCTTCAGCGACGACGCTCTTGCCACGGCCATCGATCCAGTTGATCGCCGCGGGCTTCTTGTCGATGCAGAAGTTGCCGGAGACGGAGATGATGGCCATGTCTTCGAAACCGGCTTCTTGCGACATGACGCTGAGGGCGTGCTCGACGCCCTTGGAGATCATGTTCATGCCCATCGCGTCGCCGGTGGTGGTTTTGAAGCGTACGTAGACGTAGGTGCCGGCGATGGAGCTCTTCATTTGCTGTAAGCGGGCAAAGCGAGACGTCGAGTTGAAAGCATCCTTCATGACTTTCTGGCCTTCGGGGCTATCGAGCCAGAGTTTGGCTTCGGCGGCGCGAGCGAGGGTTTCGAAGCCGATGCAAGGGCCGCGGGTCATGCCGTCGCCGGTGAGGACGGTAGTGGCACCGCCGCCGGCGTTGATGGCTTTGCAGCCGCGGGAGATGCTGGCGACAAGTACGCCTTCGGTCGTGGCCATGGGGAGGAAGTGGCTGCGGCCGTCGATTGTAAGGGGGCCGGCGACGCCTAGGGGAAGGGGGAGGTAGCCGATTACGTTTTCGCAGCAGGCGCCGAAGACGCGATCGTAGTCAAAGTGTTCGTAGGGGAGCTTGGAGTTCTCGAGCTTGCTGGTGAGCTCGGCGGTGCCGGGCGTGCGGGAGACGACGCCTCTTCGGATCTTGACGGCACGGGTTTTATTTTCCAAGGTCTTCTCGAGCGCGTAGCCAGGGATCTTGCCGCGGAGAGTGAGATCAATCAGCTCTTCGTCATTCAGCAAAGGCGTCTTCTTCTCTTTGACCATGACCTCACACTCTTCCCGGGTACGACTGACTCCGTCAGGTCCTGGAGGTAATTTAACAGCCTCTAGCTCTCCATTCATTACACCAGACGGAGGCACATGGCCATTCGCACTAGCTTTCCTGTCCTGTGAGCTGACTGGCCGCTGCGCAGACACCCCAGGTTGTCCTTGGCTCTGGTCTTGCGAAGGCTCTTTGATGCTCCATCTGGCTGCATTGAACAGATACCCATTCAGCACCAAGCTCATCGCCAGTGCAGTGATAACCCACTTGCTCAGCACCGGATCCTCAAAGCTCTTCAACAGACTCTCAACAACCCGGCCACCGACAGCAGAGAAGACCCCAGTCCTGTAGTCCAGCGACCAATCCGAAGTGTCGCGAGCCGCAGAGGCTATCGAAGGGAACTGAAGTTCGTATTTGATCGGGTTGAAGACCGTCACAGTAGTAGACTGCTCACTACGCTTCGCCTGCTCGAAGATATGATCCAGACCGTTCCCGGCAACTTTGAACGGATCCATAGGAGGTGGAGTAACCACACTAGATAGTCCAGCTGTAGTGATGAGCGAGCTGCTGCTCGAGCCGCGGAAGGGCATCGTGCACAGGTTCAACAAATTGATCAGAATAAAGCCGCTGACCATGAGCCACTTAAATCTTGGGATGCTGCTATCCCTGACTTTCTGGCCGAAGATACCGTACGTCTCACTGCTCTGGAAGCTCTCGTCCTTCGGCCACTCGTTGCTCGCCGCAACATTCTCCGCTACGCGGCGGCTGACACCGTCTTCTTCGAGCGCCTTGCGCAGCGTGACGTGGCGCTTGATCCGGTTGATCTCGAGCTTGATCGTAAGAATGGAGGTGTAGAAGGTAAAAAGCAGAATGCAGTCGAAGAAAAGCGTCCAAGCCGCAAGGAAACAAAACTGCCTCAGACCTCCTTGAATCCCGGAAGCCGCACCGAGGCATAAGAACAAGATCTCAATCGCATAGTCGCGAACAATCTCGAAGCCGCGCTCCCGGACCGCAACCTGTACCGCGTTTTGAATCGTCAGCGAAGCCTCGCCTTTGCCGTTTCCATTGCCATTTTGCTTCGCTTGCAGAGCTGCGGATAGGACGGCCTGTGTGAGCATAATCGGCTTTTCGAAGCCCACTGTCACCACCAAGAACGGGACACCTTCAGACAGCAGGACCACGTCCTCTGGTACTCCGAGCTTCATCGTTACCACGATGCCGAACAAGAACGCGAATGCGGAAGAGAACAGGACCGTGGTACCCAGCCAAAAGTTCGAGCCCATGCGCCGCATGCTCAAGAATAGCGAGATGAAAGTCAGGTACATGGAAAAGTAGCCCAACGACATGATGATGATATCCAGGGTCTCGGCATTCTTGAGCAGATCTAGGAAGGCGGTCCAGGAATTCCGCGCCCAGTCCAGTATGCCATTCGAGCATTCACTCCGACCGTTCTTCATGATCCACTTCTTCTGCTCGGGCTCGTCGTCGGACCCCTCCTCTTCTTGCGCCATGCCACTGCCGGACGCCGGTATCTCCTTGACGCCCTCGAGGAATTGCGCTGCTTCACTGGACGGCATGGAGAAGGCGAGCGTGCTGTCAGACGAGATCGGCGACAGAATATTCGCGCTGCAGGGCAGGAGCTCCGCCAAGCTGCCTTCGGGTAAAGGCACATTCTGAGCGATCGGCGCGCTCAGCGGCGAGCCATTGGTGTCCGGGAAAGCCAGAGTCACGAGCGAAAGCTCCTCCTCCGCCCTCTTCGCAGCCCCGTTCTCTTGCAGCTGCCACTTCCACGCCGTCTCGGGGCCAACATACAATGTCCTGCTGCCGGCAGACAACGCGTGAAAGTCCACCTTGTTCGCTGCTGTCGCGGGGGAGGGCTGGAAGAAGCCCGACTCGATGAGATTGACGTAGAAGGCGCTGCCGAGGATGGCGACAAAGGCGATGGTGTGGATGGGATGGGTGCAGGCCTGGTGGGAGACGGCTTGGAGGTAGGGCGTGACCTGTCTGTTGTAGAAGCCCGGCGGATTGTCGGGGTCGGTGATGTCGTAGTTGCGCCGCCAGCGCGTGGGGATGAGTGCGGCGCCGGGCATGGTCACGTGTGCAGGCTGTCGGGTGGAGGTTGATGGAAGTCGCGTGATGCACGCGGTGGTAGCGGAAGTCGTCCGGAGGGTGTTGTTATTTCAGATCAGGAAGTCGCGCCTCGCATGCTCTTGCCTTGCTCTTGCCTTGCTCTTGCCTTGCTCTTGCCTTGCTCTTACTGCCGCCGTGGCCTCATGTGCTGTCGCTATAGTGTAGGTACCGGGGGTGTCTGGTCCACTGTCTCTGTACCTTATGATACGGCAACTGTAACAGGTATCCTCCTTCCAAAAAGTATAGGTAGTCCTGCGCTTGCGATCGTTCCGCCCACACTCCCGCCTCCCAAACAGGACAAAGCAGCAGCAGCAGCAGTAAAGAAGGAAGGAGCGACCCAACTCCCTGAGCAAGAGCCACCGTTCAAAGACTCAACCCACCCACTGCTGACAAGATCTCTCAGGTCTACCTCCGGTAGAGCAACAACAAGGTAGTAGACTAAGATCCAGACGGCGCAAGAGACGGCGGTGCAACTGACGACGCAATAATAATCTCCCTCTACCCCCCCGCAGCTTCGACCAAGTTTTTACCTCAGCGCTGTGTCAGTGATGCAAGATGGGAATAACGCCAGGCCCCAGGTACGCGTCGCTGATTGGTTGAGAGTTTCGCGTGGCGTGCAACGGACAGTCCGACGACAATGTGGGGTGCAGGGCCGTGCTAGATCCCCACTCTGCAACCTGCGAGATTTGGTTTTCCTGGTGTTTGGAACAGTCAATTACGAGATGAATACCTTCCAATACTAAGGTAATTTGTAGAGGAGAAGATGAAGTTGATGTACTGCGATGAGGTCAGGTGTTATCAAAAAGCAAAGTCGACGTCGTTGGCGTCATGCCGTACGAGGTATGGTCATGTGATGGATGTGAAGCGGCAGTTCGGCTCGCCGTCGTCGTACGACTCTTACTTCCCCCTTATTGCCGACTTCCCTGCTGTGACTCTCTTTGTCCTATGCCATGCATGCGCGTCCATCCACATGCATCCAAGTAGATCCCAACCCGTGTGACGTCGCTTATGATGCATCCCGTCAGAATCGTATACCCTCTCAGACACTCCGAGATAGGTAAGGTAGTCAGTCAGTCAATCATCGTAGCGGGCATACTGCGACAAAGGCAATAATTGAGGTCCGTCCGAGGCTATAGTGCGGCTGTGCGCCTGATTGTACACTACTCCGGAGTACAATGTTGTATACCATGGCGGTTCTTGTCGCTTCGGGTATTAGGTCACTAGGTAGCTCCAGAAATGTCTGCCTCATCACCACCGGAGACAAGATAAGCAACTAAGAGGTAGAAGCAGGCAGCCCAGGCGAGCAAGAAAGCTCAACAAGACCATTCGACTTCCAACTCATCTACATCTCACTGACCTTCCCAACCTTGTCCGCCAAAGCCACATCACCCCCCGTAACCTCTCTCACAAACTCCCTGTCAGGATCAAAAAGCATCTAAAAAACCACCTCATCAGCAACCCATACCCATCAACTCTTCCCCTACCCACCCCACTTCCTCACCAAAACCCCGCCACCCCCAGAACCACATCACAAGACTCACCACATGAAAATGCTCCACAGCGTGCACACTCTTCAAACTGCCCCAATTCCTAAACCACCGCACCCTCCCCTCCCCACACCGCCTCCCAAACTCCTCCCCAACAAACTCCTCAATCGCCTTCCTCGCCTCAGCCGTCAAATCACCCGTCACCGGGTCCGAAGGAAACTCAAATTTCGTCCACACGACTAGATGCACGATGCGAGGATCTATGCCGTAGGGCCAGTCGTTGAGAAGGATCTTGTAATCATCTTCACTCCCCCGCGCCCCAAGCATAACATATCAGCGAAAAAGGGATCTCCCATATAACAACATCAAGAACGACAGAAGAACATGACATAGGAAAGAGAAGAAGAAGAAGAAAAAAAAGAGAAAGAAATCCCATCAACCCAAACCCCTCCCAAAAAGAAAAAAAAAACACAACTCACCACCATCCCCAAACCAAACCCCCTCCTTCTTATCCCTCTTACCCCTCCCTTCCAAACCCCCCCATCCCAACCTCTCCCTCATCACAAACTCCCTCACACTCCCAAACTCCCTCGCAATCTTCTCCGCGTACTCACGATACCGCCTCAAATCACTCGGCACGCGCTGAAAGAGGTCTAGACGGTTCGTGTCGATCAAGGCCTGGACTTCCGCCCAGCTTTGTCGGGTGTAGGCGCTGTCCGGGGTGGAGAGGATTAAGCGGTCTTTGGAGTTTTCTGGCTGCTTTGCGTAGGTTAGGTAGGAGGGGCAGTCTTTGGTGTGCAGGGTGGGGGGGAGGTTGGTGTTCCAGAAGGGGACTGGGAGGGTGGGTTGGGGGTTTGGGGTCATGGTTTGGAGGTTTTTGTGAGATGGGGGGAGGAAGGGAGGGTGGGGGGGAGAGGGGCGTTTGGTACGGGCGGCGGTGGTGGGGGATGAATGTTTTGTTGTGTTTGGTGTAGTGTGGATGTGGGTTGTTCTGGTGGGAGTTTTCGGGTTTGTGATCTGGGGTTTGCTGGCTTGGGTGGGGTCGTCTGGAGGTGCGGCGGTGGGGTGTGTATTACCGTGTGGGTGTGTAAGGTCAGGTGAGGTACTGTATTGTATGTACGAGACAGAGGAAGACGCGTTTGAGCAGGGTAAGCAGTTCAGACCTGGTCGAGACCCACCCTCCGCTTCGTAGCGCCGTAGCTTTCAATACCTAGCCATGATGGAGAGGAACTACTAGCGAGATGAGTGGCTATGGGCGACCGTTCGTCTCACTAACGGTTGTCGGCATAATGAAGATATACCGCCATCGTTGTGCTTCTAGATGCCTTCACGAAGCCGATGAGGCTCTATACGGCCTGGTCAAAATAACAGCAAGTGCCGTAATTAAATTTCCGCATATAAGCTGTTTATCTTAGACTTCCTGCACTAACACTCTGCCGATCCAGAACCTAAACTCGTACGCGTCGAGTAATTGCTGTGATTGGATGTGAGATCCTTCCGCTTCGCGCCCGTCAGGGGTCGCGGAAAGATCACACCGCGTCGCTCCCTCACGACCACCACCCGACACTACCACACTACTGTCCTTACTGTCCTTACTCTCTCGGTCTCGCCCTCCCTCCCTCCCTCCCTCCCGACTCCTCCCCTAGCAGCACCGTTTGCCCCCTATATCACCGTCGTTACTGCAGCTACTGTATCGACCTCGAGGTATAACACTCACTTGATATTCGGCAGTCTGATCCGTTGGACATTTGTTGTCTGTGTGTCTGGAGAAAGGCGGACGTTGCGACCGGCGGCCGGTTGGATCTGCGTTTCGGACGCACGCTGCGCCAGGAAGGGCCCTCGAACCATTACACTACTATTGGTCCCTGGAAACGTCGCGGGAAGGAGACGGTGCGCTCGAAACAAAGTCCCGAAAGACGAAACAACCCACGCTCTCTTATTCCAGACGGCGACCATACGAGACGGATCTCGAGGTCCTGTCACTCGTTCACTGCCTCCACTGTCTACCTGCCTGCCCGTCTCAGGTGGTAAATATACCGTCGCTGATCATATTCACCCGCTGCGCCGTGACTGTAGCGCATGTCTAGCTGCCCCCGCAGCGACATCCACCACACCGTACCCATCCACGAGCCATGAACAGACCCCCGCCAGTGGGACCACCGCCTTTCTCGCCGCCCTCCATGACCAGCAGCGACAGCTTTAGCGGATACTCTGGCGGCCCTTATGGCGCTGCACGACCGCTACCTCAGGCATCACCGCCAGGCTCCAATCACCCGAGCAGCAGCACCGCCAGCACCGAAATCTCTCGCCCGTCGGTGAGCGGCAGCAGCTTCAATCGCCCACCTTCGAGCGCAAGCTCCGTTGCGAGATCAAGTGATGGACGCATGGGCTTTGGGGGACCTCCGAGCCGGGATAGCGGGAGGAGCACATTCAAGCCGGACATGGAGGATTCGTTGAATCGGCACTATCATGTGCTGAAAGGCTTCTTGTCGTCGAGCTTGCGGGACGAGAAGGGCAACATCAGACCGAACAAGGCGCGGGATAAGCTGCTCAAGCTGTCTGTGACACAGTTCATGGAACTCAGCACAGATGTCTACGATGAGCTGGTCAGGCGGGAAGATGAGCGGGCAGGCAGGATGCCCAATGTCCCGCGCTACTTGCCGCCGAAGCAGAACTTCCACCCGAAGAGGAACCAAGCACGGCAGAAACTTAGTACGCTGCCGATGGAGCGGTTCAGGCAGCTGGCGACGGATGTCTTTTATGAGCTGGAGCGGAGAATACCGAGATTTGCAGGTAACGACATCGACCGGCCGATGAGCGCTAGTAGTAATCGGAGTCGAGCGCAGAGTCGTGCTGGCATGCGTCCTATGCCTGGGCCGCCTGGGGCTTATCGAGGACCACCGCCAGGCCCAGGGCGGCCGCCAATGGGTCCGAATGGTATGCCGCCTCCTAATGCGCCATATCAGTCTTTCAGACCGGCCTCACCTGGTCTAGGAGGACCCATGCCAGGCACGCGGCCTCCGACAGGAAGCAGTGATTCGTCAAGTTTCGGGCGACCTTTACCGAAGACGTTCCAGAGCAATACGATTGTGCCCAACAAGAGTACGATGATTGAAGATGATGATGGCGACGAGGGTGAGACAGAGGATGCGTTTGAACTTGACAAGCCTCTCTCGGCCGACAGTAACGATAGGCTCATAAGTCCTGGCGCTGGCAGTGCGGAGGACAAAGAGAAGATCTTGGCCCAGGAGGCAGATATTGCGGAGCTGAGGGAGAAGCTAGAGCGCGTTGAGGGGAGCTCGCTAGATAAGGAGCAAGAGCTGTCTGCGTTGAGAGCGTGCTTGGAAGAGAAGGAGAACCACCTTCAGCGTGTGAGGTCCTCAGGCCAAGATCGAGAAGAGGGATTAAGCGATGAGAGGAACGAGTGGTATCGTCTGCGAGAGGAGCTGGAGCAGAAGCATCTCGATGCACAGACGCTCAACGAGAATCTGCAGCGCGAGCTCGAGCAGCTTCGACTTTCTAACGAGGAAAACGCCAATGGACTGCGTTCGGCGCATGAAGTGGAGCTCGAATCTGTTCGAACAGAGTTGGACAACTCCCATCGCACGACTATCAGCGATCTTCGCGCACAACTAGATAATGTGCAGGATCAGACCGGGACCCTACACCGCCAACTCCAGGCGCACCAAGCCGAGAACCAGGAGCTGCGAGCTCAACTCGAAGGCGCACAGCACGTGCAGAAGACGTCCAGACGGGGCAACCAAGACTCGGAACGCCGGATCGAGCTCCTGGAGACGCAGCTCGCGAATCAGGAGAAACTGACGAACGAGGTTCGCGACGAAGCTATGGTATATCTCCGCGAGATGCGTGACCTCAGCCGGCAAAACGACCGTGCTATCGAAGAGGAAGAACGCCTCGCCACACGAGTCACGCACCTCGAGCGCGAGATCGACACCTGGCGGCAGCGGTACGCAAAAATCAAAGCGCAAAACAAGAGCTTACGAGCCAGCACCATGGGCCTCAACCTCGAGACCGCCTTCGACTCCGGCTCCCTAACCCGTAAAGAGGGCATCATGCACGAAAACGGCCTCGTCCGCGACGTAGACGTCACCCGCTTCCAAACGAGCGTCGACGAGCTCCTCAAAGTCGCCCGCCAAAGCGCCACAGAGCCCATGCTCGAAAACGTCAAAAACGTCATCATCAGCGTGCAAGCCATCGCCTCCGCCGTTGCCGTCGAAGGCTACCCCACCCCCTCCCCGTCCCCCATGTCCCCGGACTCAGGCCCCAGAACCTCGGCCATGGACAGCGTCGCCAAACTCAAAGCCCGCGTAACCGGCACGGCCAACAGCCTCATCACCGCCACCAAACAACACTCAGCCTCGATGGGCCTCTCCCCCGTCGCCCTTCTCGACGCCGCAGCCTCCAACCTCACCGCCGCAATCGTCGAGCTCATCAAAGCCGTCGGCATCAAACCTTCCCCCAAACACGAACTCCACTCGGACTTTGAACCCGAGGACCTGACCCTCCACCACCATCGCATGGAATCCCTCTACGACGACCGTCTCTCCCCAGCCGAAAACTCCTTCCCCATTGTCCCCGCCGCCGCTATGCACCATGCTCTGCACTCTCCCAGCGTCTCGTCATCGGCTCCGCTTTCCAGCCCCGGGGCGCAGCCACAGCCACAGCAGCAGCCGACGTCGCCCGCTTCTTCCCCCGCTTCACCGCCTTCTGACCCGGCGCCGAAACCCGCGCCGTTGAATGTGGGGAGAAGTAATACTGCTAAGAAGACGAATGGGTGGTTTGGGGTTTGGGGTAGGAAGACGAGTGGGGATGAGACGCCCACAACGCCCGCGACGCCGGGGCTTGATGGCGTTGTTCATGCGAATGGAAAGGCTGAGGAGGAGGAGGGGGTTTTATGATTGAGTATCGGTAAGAATGTCGGAACGGTGGGGTTGGGTAGAGATGTAATTATGTGAAACCAAAGGGCCTTGGGGCATCTGCTTTTGGGTACGTACTCTTAGGGAGGGGAAGGGACTTGGAAATGGCTTCGATTCTTGGTTTTTAGGAAATGTCCTCGTTTGGGTTAGCGGCGGCGGCACTAGGTTGGAATTTGAGTCTTTTGTTCTTCTTCTTCTTCTTCTTCTTCTTCTTTTTTTTTTTCGTTTCACTTGGGTGGTAGTGGGGGAGATGTTGGGCTATTTGCATTAGCGATGGACGGTAAGGGATTGGTTTTGGCTTTGGCTTATAGCTTTCGGAGTGGTGAAAGGGCGAGTTCCCGGGGGAGGGGGAGGGGAAGGAAAGGGGAAA
>NAJL01000114.1:0-10487 GCA_005059885.1 Salinomyces thailandicus
CCCTCCACCTTCTTCCTACCACCGCCTGGGTCCTAGATTCGACGTGGATTTGTTGGAACCCCTATCCTACTCCTACTGCTACTCCCGCTCTACCCTCAAGGTGATACTGCCGGGCTGGCCGCTTGTCACATCGTGTAGTGTATGCAAGGACTCCCGCGCGTGCGCGTGACAAAAATTGTAGTGGACTTGGTCTCTCTGCCTGTAGGCGCCTTGCCTTGTTCAGTACAAGTGCAAGCGAGCGAGCAAGTAAGCAAACCAAACCAAAGCAAACCAAGACCCAGAAAATTTCAACATCTACATAACCGCACAATCACTCTCCTGTTTCTGCGCCGGCACGCCCATCTCATCAAACGTCTTAGGACCCCTAGCCGGTTTAGCCACCACTTGCTGCTGCTGCTGCTGCTGCTGCGCAGGCGCCGCGGGCGCCGTATCCATCTTTTCCAGCGGTGGTGGTGGTGCCTGCTTCGCCGTATTGCGGCCTTCGGTTTGCGGGCGCGCGGATGCGGGTCGAGTTGCTGGTGTGCCTGTTCTGCCGGGTCCTGTAGGGTCGATGTTGGGTGTGCTGCCGCTTTTAGGTAGGGCGGCTGTGGCGGGGCTGGTGGGGGCGGCGGCTCCGGTGCCGCTGGGGCGACGGCCGTAGGCGCGATTGCGGCGGTCGTCTGGCGGGGCGGAGAAGCCTATGTCGAGAGCGGCGGCGGCGGCGGCGCCTGGTGGTTGCGGGTGGTAGGGTGCGGGAGGAGCGGTGCCGTGCTGTGGCGGAGTCATGTGTGGGGGACGTGGGGAGGGGGAAGTGCCCGGTGGTGGAGGGCCGGGAGGGCCTGTGGGTGGGTTTGGTCGGGGGCCGCCGAATTGCGGCGTGCCTGCTGGTCCGGAGACGATTCGGTGGCCGGATGGCCGCATGCCTGGGTCGTGAGGACGCAGGGGCTGCGCAACCATTGGTCTGGGCCCTGGGCCTCTGTTCGGGCCACCTGCGCCGTTGGGCGGGTACGGGGGGTAGCCGCCTGGTCCGCCTTGGGAGGCGAACTGCGGTACTGTGACTGTTGAGCTTGATCGCACTTCGGGTCTGAGCTGGAAGGCGGAAGATGGGCGTGTGTCCGGTGCAACTGTTGTCGCGGGTCTTGGGGGTTGCTGAGAAGGCAGACTGAAGAAGCCGCCAGCGGGGCCGAGTCTGGGCGTCGTGCGTTGCCCTGGCGGTCCATCCTCTAGTGGGTAAGGTGCCACGGAGGCGGACCTGCCTCCCATCGGCGGTACAGTAGGCGGCCGATCGTCAATCGGATAGGGTGTCGTATTCGACTCTCTCGACGGCGGCTGAACGGCACCGCCTGACAGCCTCAAATATCCATTCATCACAGGCGGAGGCGTACCACCCCCATACTCAGCCTGCTCCGAGACCTGTCCCAGCCGACTGGACCCCTGCTGACCGGCCCCGCCAAACCTCGCCGGCCTCCCACCTCGCTGACTACCATACATAGACGTGATCCGCTTGATCGCCACATTCTCATGGTCCTTGCGACTCAGCACCTGCTTGTGCATAATACCATCTATTCGACCCTGTGCATCCTCATTCCCGTGCTTGGAAGCTTTAGCGTACCATTCCATGGCCTTGTCGAGATCGACCGGGACTTTCATGCCTATCTCGTGGAAGTAGCCCAAGGCAAATTCGGCGGTGGCGAGGCCGGCTTGAGCGGCGCTTTCGGCATATTTGTATGCTAGGTCTTCGTTCTTGGGGAACAGGCCTTCGGACCCGACAAGAAACCATTTCGAGAGAGCCATGTCGGCTTCGGCCTCGCCTTGTCTGGAAGCGAGAGCGTTGTAATGGATGCTGAGGGCCGGATTGAAGTCGCAACCCAGCCCGCCAAGCTCGTAGAGCGAGCCCATTTTCAGCTGAGCTTTGGCGAACTTGAGGTAGGCTGCCTTTTCGATATTGTTCTTCGCCTCTCTCGCATCATAGGGCAGTATGGCCTCCGGAATCTCAATCTGCGGGAGCTGGCGCGCAAGCAACATGCCATAGACATAAGCACCTTGCGCCGCATTCTCGTCCGCCGAGAACGCAGATTGCCGGATCAGATCCACGCCCCGGCCGAAGTCTTGCTGTTGGCCGTGTTGGCCTCGGAGCGTCATCATACCGAGTCTGTAGCACGATGCAGCATCTCCGGCGTCGACACCCAGGTGATAATGCCGCAGCGCCTTGATCGGGTCGTTGTAGGACTCATGGAGCATTCCAATCCTGTAATGCGCTCTTGCGTATCCTCGATCCGCTGCTCGGCTATAGCTGCGGAAGGCCGCCTTCTTGTCCTCCCTCTGCCCAAACCTTCCCCATTCCCACCATTGCCCTCGCAAGAACTCGGCTTTGGGATGCTTCTGGTCGGCTAAGAAGGTCACAATGTTCATCGCATCTTGCTTGAGCTGGTGCTCTATCCTTGGAGTCGCGGCTCGCGCCTTTCGTGGGTTCGCACTCGCTATTCTCTCCTCGTTGTCCGCACTGACACTCACGTATACCAGTGCGTCTGCTGACCAGGTGAGCTGCATCTCTGGGTCGTTGGAGGAGAGAACTCCGAGTCGCGCATTCTCTATGATCGCCTCTGTCTCCTCGTCCGAGGGCGGCACGTTTCGTGGTGGATCGACTACTTTCGGGAAAGGGGAGAAGCTGGGAGCATTGTTGGAATCGGTGTTGTGCGGATAGGCATGGCCGGCGTTGAGGGCCATGTTGTGCAGGCCATCTTGGATCTGGTTCGGCATTTCGGGGTTGATCCTACATGCTCCACATCAGTCTCGCTCGTCTCCATTCCCTTGCTCCGTACGATGACCCTGATCCCATACCTCTGCGGCTCCGGCGCGACCAGTTCGGGCGTGGAAGGCGGCATCCAGTAATCGTCGTCGTAGCCCCCCGGCACGAATGTCGCGCTCACATTGTGCGTATGAGCGCGGGGTGCGGCCATCTTCACCTATGCCTCCTCTGAAGCCTCTTTGTCTCTCTTGTCTTGCCAAGGCCCAGTGTCTCAATCAATGTCCCACTTGATCTGGTGTGTCAACGGTATGTTCCCGTCGTGGATGTCTGTGCTTCGAACCCGTTAACCATTGTCCAACGGTCTCAGCAAGCGCGCCGCCGGTATGTGTGCGCCATGCGTCTGGAGAGCGAAGGGCATGAGTAGTGAGACAAGCTGCGGCCGGTTCTTGGTGTCTTGCTCAACCTCAATTTGGTGTAAGTTTACGGTATAGGGCTCAGGTGGGTGGTGCAGCTTCGCGGATGACGGATCTGACGTTGCAGGTAGGTGGTCTTGGCAGCAGCTCATCTCAGCTTACCTTGCTCTGCAAACCTCGTCCCTTTTCGTGTTTCCCACGTGCTGTCTCGACGGTCGGATGCAGCAAGATGGCTTGTCAATTGCGAGTTCCTTTAGAGGATGTGTTTGCCCATCACCAATGCTTGCAGTGCTATGCCGAGTGAGAGTCAGGCCGAGCCGCAGCACCAGCATGCATGTCGTCCTGCGTCCGGCTCCACTGCTGAGACACCGCCTCATCATCCGCCATCTTACCGAATCGGCAAGGTGGATGAAGACGCATGAGAAGATTCGAAGGGGCCATATCGACAACCACAAGTCGACCACAATGGCTCTGTCCAGCGCAAGTGGTCGGTCCCTGATCATTGATTGCCTACAACTCACATTGAAGACGCATCGATCGCCCGTAGCATCCGTCTACTTCTGCTATCGCAAAGCGAACAGACCTCCTCTTCGAATAGATCCGCCATGATCATAGACGGAAGGCGACAGGATTGTCACTTGACAAAGGCTTGTTGTGTCTTGTCGTCGCACTACAACGGGCTGCAACATCATCAGACGATCACAGCGAATACGCTTCCTCGTACGAACTATGGGAAAAGTCTGAGTGCGAATGTATGCACGCAAGCACCGTTATGGTTCCCAGCCAGTCCTTGTACAATTGTACTACGATCGATCTCGTAACCTAAAGGCCCGCTCGCTGCATACAATGTACGCGTCTGTTCCGCAGCGTGCCGAGCGTGTCAGTGGACTTTTGTTGCGTGGATTTGTGAAGGGCTTGCATAACAAAACACAGAGGGTCGATTAATAGATAGAAACGAGACGTCCACTGCTTATCGTAGCGTCTACAGTCTAAGTAAGGTAGCCGTTGGTCAGATTTGGGGTATTGTTGCAGACCGCACCGCCACCGTCGTAACGTGACTCGCAACGTCGACCAGCCACGCCAGCGGAGCAGTACCCTTAAAGGCAAGGTAAGGTAAGGCAAGGTAGTAGGTATACGTATGGTAAAGGCCAAGCTTTTGACAGCGGCGGGCGGGCAGTGGCAGTGGCAGTTGCTCCCGGCTTCATCGGTCATCGGTCATCGGCCATCGGCAGCTGTGGCAGTAGTAACGCGTCACCTTCCACTACGAGTCCACGACCACTGCAGATCCCAGCCAGCCGCCAGCCAACAGCCAGGATTATCGACGGTCTTTACGGAGGTATGAAGAAGAAGCGACCGTACCTCTAGGTACCTTATGCACTCGACAACGAGCGGTCCGCGGAGAGTGTTGAGCTTCAAGTTTCAACTAAGGTCCCGCCCGCAAGTGCATGCGTCGAACCCTCTGCCTCTGCCGGAAGCAACGCTGCAGCACCTCAACGCCCGCCTATCGCCGCTACCACCACTCCACCACCACCCGCGTCCGCACTGACCTCACACAGCCTCCCAGACCATCTCATTCTTTCCCAAACTGCCTGCATGTGCCCGTCGTCGCAGTCGTTCGTTGCCTGACTGCCGCGAAGACAGCAGTGCTTACCTCTCAGGCACCTACGAGGTACCACGAGACAGCAGCGCCCGGCAGGATTGAGAAGGCTTGAACTCAGACCGATTCCGAACAGTCAAGCTCTCCGTACCGCCCGACCCCATTGCTTGCCTCCTCCCCAGACCCTCCATCGCCTTCGACAGCACGCACGTTAGCATTGGAGAGTCTGTCCTTCGCCGCCTGATCGCACCCTCCGGTATCCTCTGTCGCACAAGCCGGCAGGATGCCTTCCTTCCTCAAAGACCTTCGCGACCTGCGCCGGCGCTCCAAAGGCTCATCCAAGACCCATGAGACAAACGGCTCCTCCGGCAATACTTCCAGTAACGATGGCGGCAGCGACGACCAGCCCCCGCCCAACAAGTCCTCGTCCACCCTCAACTCCTTCTTCGACCATCAGTCTCCGCCTACGACGTTGTCCTCGCAGAAGTCAAGATCAAGCGGACACTTGCCAGGCCTGTCCAACGGGAACAAGACACCACCGGCGATAGAACGGCCGAGACTGCCCAGCTCACAGAGCCAGCGGTATAGCCTGGCAGGCTCTGGCTCACAGAGCGGAGACATCCCTCGACAAACACCTGCGACGTCGCCGCTCGCTCCTAGAGTAGTCTCTGTATCGGACGGATCATGGGTAAGTCGCAACATGGAGAGTCTAATGATCGATGCGCTGATACGTGGCAGGTGCACCAAAAGGTACTGCTCATATACGGCGAGGCTGCCGACCTACAACGACCTATCGACGGCAACCTCAACGTCGTACACCACGGCGACAATTTCCCCCAAACGCAATGGCCCGTCTGCGATTCGCATTGGAAAGCGCTCGTCTACCTCCAACCCGGTCCTAATCGACTACGCCTCGACTTTAGCTCGCCCAAGCTCTCTTCGCACAACGGCCAGATGCAGGTCCATTCGTCGTGGATCAACATCAACTTCCTACCCCTCATCTCCTCACCGCCGCTTCAGCTCTGCATCCTAGTTGCCAAGGACTCGCCTGAGACTTTTGACGCAGTCCCGGATAGGATACAAAAGGAGGGAAACGGACTGAACACTGCGATCAGAAAGTTTCGGATGGCGGCATACCTGTGGCAAGCTTTCACTGCGGAGCAGATGAACCGCAATGGCTTCGGCCGGAGATGCTACCGGTACGAGGAAGAGTGGCAGCCCGGTTCACTATCTTGGAAAGACATGGCTGCAGGTCAGATGCGGAATGAGGCAAAGATTCACGTCATAAAACTCGATAAGACGGTGCAAGAAGTTCGAGACCTCGACATCGCACAGCAGCACGGGCCGGCGAAGAAGAAGGGAGACCTATTCGGCATCGCCAGCAATGCGGTGAGGGCATACTTTGCGCCTCGGCCTGGACAGCCACAGTACGTGTCCTGCATGTTCTTGGATGCGCACTGGGATAAAAAAGAAGGTACCGTAAGAGGTCATGCCGCACTTGGAGGTGGCGACGACACTATCAAGCTGGCCATCTTCGGTTCGCACTGCTTACAATCATACCCTTCCCATATTGAAGAGGTTGTCCCATCCTTCACAGATTGCACGCGAACTGATACGAATTACGTGGCCAACGATTGCAATGAAGGTGGCAGCAACTGGGAGTCGGCGAACATCGGCATTGGTGCGCATCTGCACGAGACCGGACATCTGCTAGGCTGCCCTCATCAGGAGTCTGGCGTCATGCTGCGTGACTACACTCGCTTCAACCGGACTTTCATAAGCAGGGAGCCGTTTTCAACGAGGACCAAGCAGCAAGGCCCGCGACTATGCATGCCCAAGGACGAATGCGCCTGGCATCGCCTGGACATCTTCCGCTTCCGCTTCCACCCTTGCTTTCAACTCCCTACAGACGGCGTGATCAACCCAGACAGCAGCGTGCACGTTTGGACCGTCGAGAGCGGCTCTGCCCTCGTCACGGCAGCCACAGGGATCGCCTGGATCGAAATGTACCCCGAAGGCGACGACGTCTGCCACCACTGGATCGAGTACGTCGACCAAACCGCCGGACCCGCAGGAACCCCGCGACAGATCACCCTGAACGAAAAGGATCTCCGCGAACGTCTCCCCGAAGGCAAACGCAAGCGCAAACTCAAACTCAAAATCTTCTCCTGCGGCGGCGGCGACCACGAAGTCACCGACTTTGCCCAACTCACGCTCAAAATCGGCAAAACCAAACTCCCCGACGGTGGGCCAGGCTTCCGCAGCTCGAAACTCGGCCTCTCACAAATGGACGGCTCGCATCCTACCGAAGTCATCCTCGGTTCGCACCAGAAACCCCCGCGCCTCCTCAAGAATATCAGAATCTACTCCGGCAACAGCCTCGACGGGCTGGAATTCTTCTACGAGGGCGGCGAGAGCGAGGTATTTGGGAAGCGGGGCGGGAAACCTGGCGGTGATGATTTCGCTATGGACACCCGACGGGGTGAGGTTGTGGTGGGATTTTACCTCCGGGCTGGGGCGTGGATTGATGGGATTCAGGTCTTGACGAGTACGGGGAGGCGGAGTGAGATTTTTGGAAATGCTACGGGCGGGTCTGGGTAAGTCTTTTTTTTCTTCCTTTTTTGCCTTTTTTTCTTCTTCCTTCTTCTCGAGTGGATTTAGCAGGGAGCTCAGCGTGCTAACACGATTTTTTTTGGCTTGCAGGCATACGTTGATCCCTCCGCGCGGCTATAGTATAGCAGGCGTCTACGGCAGTGTCGGGCCTTGGCTAGACGGGTTCGGGTTGATCATCACGCGGTGATTTGGATCTATCGCGCTTTCTTCTCCCTCCCTTTTCGCACCCCCCCCCCCAAACAACACACAAAATCGAATCAACACCCAGAATCGAACCAACACCCAAAATCGAAACCCACCGCCAGTTTAAGGGCAGACCTTTCCTCGAAACAGTCGAGAGAGAAATTAGGAAAAAACTTCAAACTTCACAGCAAACTGCGCATAAACCAGCATTCCACACGGCGTCGTCAAGTCTGGGGCATGGATGGAAGATGGGGGATAAATTTTTAATCTTAATCATAATTGTGAAACCAGGCATTCTTTCGCAGGCGGGGTTTTTTCTTTGGGCATGTTTTGTTTTTTGTTTTTTTTGAAGGGAGGGAGGGCTTAGAGAGCTTTGGTTGTTTGCTTGCATCGGGAGTGGGGTAGGATACTCAAGGTACAGACGGATTGTGTAGAGATGGGTTGTGTAGAGACGGGTCTGGGACTTGGGTTTGGGGTTTGGGGGTTTGGAGGTTTGGGGACTTGGAGTTTGTGTCCTGAGGGGGTTTTTTTGGACGAGCGTAATTATACTTGGGTGGGCTGGATCGGGTGGTTTTGTTTTTTTCCCCTGGGTTTCTGGGAGGTTTTGGTGGGTGGGTGGGTGGGTGCTGGGTTGGAGTAGGTGCTGGGTGGGGGTTGGGGTGGGGGGATGGGGGGATGACGGGAAGTTGATCATGTATAGAGGGCGAGAGAGAGAGAGAGAGAGAGAGAGAGAAAGAGAGAGAAAGAGAGAAAGAGGGAGGGAGAGAGAGAGAGAAAGAGAGAGCGGTATAGATAGGTAGATTCTCGTTTTTAATTTTATAAATTGGTAACGGTAATGACTTGAGTTCCGGAAACTTCACTTGAAGTAAGTACCATAGGTAATTCTACGTACTGGTTGTTTAGTTAGTACCCTACCTTTGAGTAGGCGGGCTTTCGTCTGTTTGGTGCGGCGCTTGGGTTCTTGGAGCCCCAGGGGGGGGGGGGTTTATATTGCTGCGAGGGTCTTGCCACGAGGTTTTGTGGGAGTTTTGTGGTAGGATCTGATACCTTCTTGCTTTCTACCTTCTTGATTTCTTAACTTTTTGATTTCTTACCTTCTTATCTGAGAACATTCTACCTTCTTACTTTCTTACCTGAGGACATTCTACCTTCTTACCTCCCTAGCTTCTACCTTCTTACCTTCTTACCTGAGGCCATCCTACCTCCTAGTGGTGGCGACGACGGTCGTGGGTTCTATCTACCTACCTAGGTACCTACCTCGGTAAGGTGGGTAGCGTTGTGCGCTAATACCTACCGCTTATTAATGATCCGCGTTGGCAAAGGTAAGGTAAGGTATAGGTAAGGTATAGGTAAGGTATGGGTAAGGTAGGGTATATAGGTAGGTGATACTTTTCGGACTAGGTAGGAATGCATGATACAATCCATGCATGCTCAGTACGCCTTACTTTCGTTAAGAGCAGCCGGGGCAGCTAAAGACCTGTGGATGGATGGATGGATCGATGGATGTAAGATGGGACAGGTAATGCCCTCATGTGCTTTGCTCTGTCTGCTTGCTTGGTTTACTTGCTTGGTTTACTTACTAAATTGCTTTTCTTGCCTGCTGTTCTACTTGCTTGCCAACTCGCTTTTCTTGCCTGCAAATTCGCTCGCAAAATTCAATCGTCGTTTTGTGTCCTCTGGACCTAAGAGGCTTGCTGAGATGACAGGAGAAGGGAAGGAAAGGGAATGGAAGGGAATTGGCACGCCTTTACCGGGCTGGCTGGGTAGCTGCGAAAGAAGCATACCTACTCGTCTTTGGTTGGTCGGTCCGTGTAGTGAAGTAGAAGTGTTGCGTTACTGCCGCTGTCTTTCTATGAAGCATCCGTGAAGGCACCTTACAGAGCTCGGCGGCGGCGGCGGCGGCGGCGGTGCTGGGCCAGGATGGATAGGTAGGTAGGTGAAAATGCCCGTCCGTTTCACCGGCATCAAGGACTTATTGTGTCACTTCCTAATCTCTGTTATTCGTCAGCGCCACGGAGAGAAGGAACGCTGGTTTTGCAGGAAAGGCGTTGCGTGGAGGAGAGGGTACCTGGATGGGAAAGAGGGAGGAAGGACATGTAAGTGCCCTTTGTTCTCTTGAGGAGAAGAAAGGTTTTGCGATGAGTTAGCTAAGATGGGGATGGGGAAGACAGTGGATAGGCGGTCATCGTTGTGGTCGTCGTCGTCGTCGTCGTCGTCGTCGTCGTCGCCCTCATCGCGTGGTACTGGTGGACCGGCGCAGCGAGTCAGACTGTACTTACGGCGCACAGGGAGACGAGGCCGTTGTAAACAGGCAAGGCGGGTCTGATGGGCCAGCGGAGGAGAAGAGGGTCGATACGGTAGGCGGCAGGAAAGGAGGTGGCAGATCGTTCACCGAATTGTGTCGGTTTTCAGACTCGTCGTCGGTACGTCCTCGGGGGGTTTCTTCATTGCAAGCTGGAATGGATTAAAAGAGATTAGACGAAGCTGGATTGGAGTAAGGAGAGGTGAGTGAGGAGGGGTGAGGTAAGGTAAGGTAAGGTGAGGTAAGGTAAGGAGAGGTGAGGTAAGGAGAGGTAAGTGAGGAGAGGTAAGGCAAGGTAAGGTACGGTGAGGTAAGGTAAGGAGAGGTAAGGTAAGGTAAGGTAAGGTGAAAGAAGAAAATTGCCACTAGTGCGCTTACTCACGAGGCTCAAGCAAGGTAGGTAGGTAGTACAGAAAGCCAATTGCGCGAACATCATAAAGCCCACATCTCCCTCTCTCTCTCTCTCTCTCTTGATGGTGGTGGTAGTGATGGGGAAGACAGTATACCTCACCAAACCCGCAAGCAATAACGACCAAGAAGCTACGCCGCGCCGTCGAAGCCCTTAAGTTAGTAGAGCAAAGTACTCACCTAGGTAGAGACCAAAACTTCCCTGCAACGGGCCACTGCAGACACTCCCGCGAACAATCAGTA